>JAHHZJ010000394.1:0-20610 GCA_021437245.1 Aegilops speltoides
TTGGTCCAATTTTGCAACAATAATTTGGTAGTTCCTTCACAAAAAACCTCCTTTCGGGCACTCGAAAAATGGAAAATGGTTTTTTCGTCCAACGAAAATGAAAACTTCCTTAGGGAACATTGTTTGCCATTCAATATGCACCCTTGTGCACAATATGAGATCATTTGAACAAACTATGCCATGGATGTGGCCATAAGATTGGTCATTTGGCTTGAAAGCCATGAATCCTCACACTTGATAGCTCATTTCTGAGAACACTTTTTTAAAATAATTACCGTATTACAAGTTTATTATTTTTCCTGGAAACTTGGTCACATATAATGACACAATGCGAAGGTTTTCCAATTTTTGATTTTTTGAATTTTTATGCTGTTTCAAAATGCGGTCAAAGCGGCGGGCTTGACCGTTCCTAGCTAGTGGTTGAATCTTGGAATTTTTTTGGTGTTTCTATGATTAAATAGATACTTATGTACCTAGAAATGATTTTTGGAAAAAATAAATAGCAAACTATGAGGCAGCTGCAGTTCAAATTTGACCTGCTTCCTAGTGAATCGGCGGGAATTTGTCTTTTTCACCAGAGGTGGATCAAAACTTTTGACAACCAACAATTTTGTCAATTGTGCATTAAATATGTCCTAATATTTTATAAAAATGATTTGGTACAATTTTGCAACAAATATATGGTAGGTCCTTCACAAAAAAACCTCATTTCGGGCTCTCGAAAAATGGAAAATGAATTTTCCGTGCAAAGAAAATGAAAACTCCCTTTGGCAACATTGTTTGGAATTCCAAGATGCACCCTTGTGAACAATATGAGATCATTTGAACAAACTATGCCATGAATGTGACCATGAGATTGAGCGTTTGGGTTGAAATCCATGAATCTTCACACATGATAGCTCATTTATGAGAACACTTTTTTTCTAAAATAATTTCCGTATTACAAGTTTATTATTTTTCCTGGAAACTTGGTCACATATAATGACACAATGCGAAGGTTTTCCAATTTTTCGATTTTTTTTGAATTTTTTATGCCCGTTTCAAAATGCGGTCAAAACGGCAGGCTTGACCGTTCCTAGCTAGTGGTTGAATCTTGGATTTTTTTTGGTATTTCTCTGATTAAATATGTACTTATGTACATAGAAATGATTTTGGAAAAATAAATAGCAAACTATGTGGCAGTTGTAGTTCAAATTTGACACCTTCGGTGAATCATGGAAATTTGTCTTTTTCACGAGAGGTGGATCAAAACTTGTTTCACCCAACCATTTTGTCAATTGTGCATTATATATGGCCTATTATTTTATAAAAATGATTTGGTCCAAATTTGCAACAAATATTTGCTAGGTCCTTCACAAAAAAACTCATTTTGGACACTCGAAAATTAGAAAATGAATTTTCTGTGCAAAGAAGATGAAAGCTCTATTTTGAATATTGTTTGTCATTTTAATATGCACACTTATGCAAAAATACGAGATCATTTTGACAAAATATTCCTTTGTTATGTTTAGGAAAATCGAGTGGATTGGATGGACCAATGAGATGCGAGGAACGGCCTTCACGTGGATCACCAAATTGGACTCAATCTGAGCCATCCGTGGCGCACCCATCCAGCAGTGGAGCTTCTCCAGAAAAAACCCTAACTCACCCACCCACCCACCCTCGAGCCCCAGATCCCATCGACCCACTCTTTCCCCTTCCTCGACCCCAGATCCCACTCCTCCTCCTCTCTGTCGATCCCCTGCATTCCGGCCCCGCCGACGCCGCCTCCATCCTCTCCCCAACCCGGTCGGCCTCCACTCCACTCCACCATCGGCGCCAACCCAACCACCGCTGCCTCCCCCTCCTTTCTCCTCACCCAAGAACGAGAGGGAGAGAAGCCGACAGTCGAGATCCACTCCCGGCCACCGCGCCTCCACTGCGTCTACTTTGCCAGGGCCAGGCGAGAGCTCGCCGGCCGTCGTCGAGTAAGCGACGCCCGGCTCCTCCCACCCGTCGCGCCAGGCATTTGCTCTTGCCCTCGCCCGGATCGACCACGAGCTATGGTTTTGCGGCCGCAGATGTCGTCCGAGGCGGCGAAGGTGGTGGTCTTGAGTCGGTCCTCCTCAAGAGGAAGCGGGAGGAGCTGGGCCAACTCCTCTCACCTTGAGGCGGTCAGGTGCATAGGACCCCTCCGGTGACCAACCATGGAGATTTCCCTAGGGTTTTGGTCGGCGCGTCTCGGTGGCATTCTCCGTGAGCCTCTGACTTCTCCGACGACCCACATGGTACGCCCTCCTACTCCGGCCCCTCGACTCCCTATCCTGCTCTTCCTCTTATTCCCTTTCCTCATCTTATTTTTCGGATCTCTTGATCTGATTCTTGTGGTCGGTGTGATTCAAGGAGATGAGCCCGCGTGGCGATGGTGGTGGGGCGGACGTGGGACTCAAGCCCTTCTTTTTCACCTTTGGCGGCTCTGACGTCATGCAGCTCACTGAGCTCCATAACGACAAGCTCGAGGCCCACCTCCGCTCCAACGCCCGATCAAGACCATCGTGCGTGCCTCCCTCTCCCTCATCGT
Organism: Aegilops speltoides; assembly: GCA_021437245.1. Classification (NCBI taxonomy): domain Eukaryota; kingdom Viridiplantae; phylum Streptophyta; class Magnoliopsida; order Poales; family Poaceae; genus Aegilops; species Aegilops speltoides. Next base: position 2,561 of record JAHHZJ010000394.1, read on the forward strand.
TTACGGATCGCGTCATGCTTGATTTGATTTGTCCATGCGAGTAGAAGAAATGTCATCGGAAAGGGATCGATATGATTTTGAGCCCCTAGTCGTTTAGCGAATCTATGCCTTGCTTGATTTGAACATAATCCGATAGTCCTCGCTCTGGATTGTAGTAACTCGTCATTCAAGATATGAATCAGTTACTTTTAGTAGTATTTGCCATTTGAACAAGCTACCGTTATCCCAAACATATGGACTGGTCACTTGCTTCATTGTGTAGTTGAATGGATTGGATATAAGGGATGATTTTACAAGTAAGTGTGAAAATTAGGACTATGAATTATTTTTGCAACTTGTTTACGTGTTCCATGTGCATGTTTGCGACATCGGTTTTGCCACGACAAAATGATGCACATTGTATGAACATTTCGATCATGTTGGCGTGGGCTATAAGTCTACGTTAACATGATTTTATCCATTCAACTACCGCTTGCTCACTTCATGGCACTTGAGAACATTCATGTTATGTTTTATCCATTCTTACATTTCGGCATCTAGTACTTCAACGATCTCGAGTGCTCCGTGGCGGTTTAGGACATGCTTATCCTTGCAAAAAAAATTGAGCTCAAGCAATACTAATGTTTATATCTATCATTCGATTACTCTGTTTATATCTAAACAAGACCTTATGATTTACACAGTCGGGTTGTCGCGAGTTCCATGGAGCCCCTCCCTCGTCAAGCTCGGCGCCAACAATGAGGCTGCTCTTCGCCTCGCCTCGCCTCGCTGGCGACATCGTCAGCTGCAAGCAAATATTCTGTCTGCTCTTTCACTAGTGTCAACCCTTGCTTTCATTGTTAATAATACACGCATGCTCCACAACTAATACACAAGATGCATTTCCATCACATCTAGTAGGTGCTGACTCGATGCAAACAAATAAAATAAAATGAGTAGGTGTTGACTGCTCACAGCCCATATATGCTGAACGATACTAGCTGCTGTACCAATGTGATGTTGCTTGCTTGATTGATGACTGGTTGTCATTAACTAGAAAAGAGAAGAAAACCTTGCCAATTTAGTTACATTCGATTTAGTTACATTTCTATACTATTGATAACTATCCTGTCAATACATGCTTGTTCGTAACTAGTTGTCTCGATTGTTCAAATGATAATTAAGTTGTGTTCGATTGATGTCCCGCTAGTGCTACTTTTAATTTTCTTGTCATGATGTTGATACTTCTTAGAATATGTTCGAGTGCCTTAATTCTAGTAGTATTTGTTATCAAAAACATGATTGTATTGTGAGCCATCAAGTTCTTGGAGTCTTCTTAGAGCTTCTTTGGTATTTACCTTTTTCCACCAATATAATATTTGCTAATATTTACTCCTCATGGTTGCTCTTGTTATCCATGCCCTCATGCTTGAGGATAGACTCCTAGCTGCTTGTGTATCTGTTTATTATTCTGTTCATTATTCTTTTCCTAGCTGTTCTTTGTTGGAAGATATTGCTTTCATTCGAATTGGCAGCCATGATAACGATCATTTTCATTCTTCTCTGGAGCTCTAGGTTGAAGAAGTTAAATGAAGGAACGCTTCATCTTTATAGCTAGTTTTATGTTCTGTGTATTTTATGTTCTGGGTGTTGTACTTCATAGCAGCAATTCTGGATGATGTGAACTATGGCATGATTGTAATATATATAATATACTCATTTTGGTCGTCATTTGTGAAAATTTGTGTGATTGAAATACTCAAAATATTGATCATTTATTGTTTTTTTGAGGTGATGATCCTTAATTGCTGATACATCAGAAATGAAGCAAATACTATTTGGGCCCTAAAGGCCACAAATCAAACAATTCAGAAAAAATGAAAAAAATCGCTTAAAAATCAATTGTGAAAAGGTGAAGGCCAAGAAAATAAAAAGGCCTAGGCCCAAAAATAACGAGGCTGAAATGTTGGGCTTGGCCCATCTACCTAATCAAAATTAATATGAGAAAAAAACACGAATAGGCCGAATTGTTGGGCTAGGCCCATGTAGAAAACCGAATTGGACCGGGCTGAATCTTGTGCCACATCGACTTGCCACGCTGGATGCCTCGTGGCACGGGAGGTTGCTAGTGACCAAAACGCCACAAGAGGAATATTTTGGTCGTAGCGTCTTCGACCATTCCGGAAGAAAGGTCGCTATAGTCGGTTTATGACGGCCACTTTTGACCTTACATTTTTGGTCACAAAAGGTCATAAATGGAAATTTGTGACCTTTCAGTGACCAATAGTGGTGGTCACAAGTTGACATATTTCTTGTAGTGAACATGGCCAAGCTCAAGAGCGCGGTGTTACAAAAACCCCGACCACCTATACTTTGGCATTGTCACATATCCTCCCATGAGACCCACACAGTTTTCCGCATGCCATCCTTAAATCACAAATAAGATTTCTTGAGCATCGTGTTAATATAATTACATAAACCTCTTGGCACTATAAAGCATAACATGGAGTACGCGAGGATTTCTTGCACTACCGACTTGATCAAAATTTATTTTCCCAACGATGGCATAGACTTACCAATCCACCCTTGCGCCTTCGCCCATATTCAGTCCTTGAGGTATTGAAAAGATTCATTGTTGCACCTCCCCACGTCAGACAGTAAACCAATGTACGATTCAACCGTATTATGGACGATTTGGCTATGTAGAAATTATTAGGTTTTCTAGGGGGGAAATTCCTTCCCCTTTACAGGTTATTTTTTGTTGTACACACTCGCTTCGTACGTGGTCTACGCTATACCGAACGCAATGTCATCCACAGTTCAAGCCGGTATGTATGTGGTTGGAGCGGGTGGCCAGGGAGGTTTTACCCAACATGGTTGGTAGCATAATCCCCGGATCGTTTCACCACCTCATTCGACATAGGCATAGTATCGGTCCTATATAACTCTATTAGTGTCGATATTTAAGCTTTTTATCGTCTCTTAGTTTGTTCTACTAGCGACGATATTTAAGCTTTTTATATCGTCGCTTAGTTTGTTCTGGGTGTCGGTCATCATGTTCTGTATCCACCTGATGCTACATTTTGAGTTACTAAAAACGCCCTTTATCGGAAATCAAAGGGCATCCTATCCAAATGAAGGCATATGCATATACAGAGACTCCTCATCATACTATATGATAATCAAGAAAAAAAATCGAGGAGTCGTCTGGCTATGGATTACAGGCCCAGTTTGTTAGCCCAGAATTGACGCATATGCATATACACACACAGGCGACAGGCCCAAGATGCCTCATCGAAGAGTATCCTATTCCTTCCTATCCACTGCCCGACCAGTTCCTCCACTCCCCTCCGGCTCAGGCCGCTGCCGCCGCCGGCGACTTCCTCTAGCCCGCTTGCTCTCCCCTCCGGCTCAGGCTGCACTGTTGCTCCTACTGACCTAGGCCCTCCCTCCCCACGAAATCCATGGCTGCGCCAGCGCATTGTGCCAGGTATACTCCCAACATCCCCTACCCTTCGGATGCTCAGGCTCTGTTCCATTTACTTCGTTGCTGCCTGCTACGTACTTATAGTAGTCCGCCTTCACCACTGCCCTTGTAAATGAATATCTTGACATCAGTTCATCTTCCTACTGTAAGTAACTCGGCTGTCGTGTCGAGTCCTGCTGAATTTCTTCAGTGAACAACGAACCTGAACGCTCACTGCACCAAATTGTGCATACGTACAGGTGCTGCCTAGTTAGTCCCCCTTCTTCACTGCATTTGTGAATGAATACATTGACATCGCCTCAGCCTCCTACTGTAACTCGGCGGCGAGGCTGTCGTTTTCTACTGAATTTTTCCAGTGAACAAATAGCCTGAATGCTTACTGAACCAAATGGCACTTACAGGGCGACCATGCGTCCCACGGCCTTCCAGTGCGCTGCTGCTACCGGGTACCGAAGAGTCAAGCTTGCGTGCTGCAAGCGCCGCGTGTCGTCAGACCAGAAAGGAATTCAGCGACTTGATCGGTCAATACAGCATCGAGGGCTTGTCTCGCCCCGACCATCCTTCCGAATACAGGCTTGCACAGCACGAATGTTTGACGGCAGCATGGATGAGCAATTGGCCCATCATTGTTCTTCTGCATTTTCAACCAGGCAGTGCGATATGATGGGGCAAGTGCAAGACGATCGCCCACCATCAAATCTGGAATTAGGCAGTGCCTATCCCGGTGGTTTGTCAGAGAAGGAAATCGAAAGAAGACGAAAGATTAGTGCTGCAAACAAGGGGAAGGCTCCCTGGACCAAAGGAAGGAAATTAACCCAAGGTATGTCGGCCACGCTCTTGACAAGAGTTTTTTACCTTGGCGAAACAGTTGTGCATGACAATGTGGTACACAAGCAGTATATGCCATGACAGTACAATCTGGAGGAGTAATACATTCTCTCTTGTGTTGTAGAGCACAGGCAGCGCATCAAGCAGGGCACTATCGAGGCTCTGAGAGATCCCAAGGTGATGTCATGTAAGACACCGTTTTTTGCATCTGGCAAAGAATAAACTGCTCTTGTTATGGTCTATGAAGTCTCTGTGAAAATTCAAGCCAGTTGCTCTCCTTTTTTCCTTTTGTTATCCCAGGTTAAGAAGAAAATGCTAGGACACCGTCAGTTGCATAGGTAAATCGTAAATACATGTTTCTGTTATTTTAAGGTGTATACATAAATAGCTGGTATGTAGATCTGAAATTCTGGTTGGTCGTATTTCAGACAATCAAGCAAAGACAAAATAAGCGCTGCACTGAGAAAGGTATGGGAGAGGAGAATGATTTCTGTCAGGTCAAGACAGATGATTCTTCGTATATGGTCAGAGAGTATCGCTGAGGCAGCGAAAGAAGGTGACCACGGGCAAGATAAGCTGGACTGGGACAGCTATGACAAGATACAGTCTGAGATGATGTGTGTGTTCCTATGGAACAAAGAGAAAGAACGGGTAACCAAGAAGCTTAAAAGGGTGGTGGCAAAAATTGTTGCCAAGAAGCTTCAAGCAGCAGAGAAAATGGAGCTACTGACTAAAAGAGCAAAGAAGGTGAAACCTGAGAAGCTGGTGCTGCAAAAGTCAGATGCTCAGCCGAAACGGGTGTTGGCATCCACAAGACCAAAGCTTAAAGAGAGGCTGACCAAGGTAATGGACATTTCCTATATTTGTCTGCATTGCGTCCTAATACGTTTCTGACATTTATGTCCTAATACTTTTCTGACCCTCTGTTTACAGTGATGGCTAGTTACATAATCTGAAGCTATTTTGTTTTGATCTGAAACAGGTTCATAATTGTCCTAACTATTTAGATCGGTTCTGTTTTACGAGAATGTCATAAATACAGACATTTACGTCCTAATACTATTGTGATCAAGCCTATATAGACATTTACATCCTAATACATTTCTGATTGATCCTAAAGCCTTTAGGCTTGTTACTTTTTGCTTGCAGTACTCCCGCCTTACAGAGATGGTTGATGACATAATCTGAATTCCTTTGTCAGAAAAAAGGTCCATCAGCCACTGTCATAATTATTGAAATCATTTTTGTTTTATCAGAATGCCCCAAAAACGTAGATCCATTCACCCTTTGGCCTTACTCCTTGCACCCATTGAAGCATGCTGCTGCACGCTACACAGATTTTTTTTTATCTTCATCTTTTCCTGACACCAACTCCAAACTCTTATTCTCTTTTCATGATCGAAGTGGCACGGCCGCAAGAAGGAGCTCGAGATCGTGATAAGCTCACGGACAAGAGGTGGAGGAGGGCTGCGTAAGCCGGCGGTCGCGAGGAGAAGGGCAGTGGAGAGGCGAGCCGAGGTGGACTTGGCGACGGAGCCCGGGGTTCCCCCAGGCCGGATGAAGGAGCTTCACTCGCCTTGCAAGGATGGGCTCCCCTGCGGCGACACCTGAACCTGCACTGTTGAGCTCAGGCAGCAGGGTAGCATTTATCCATGCATGGAGTTCTTACATTGATGTTGATAATGTCTTGCTTTAGTTGGCCTCTGTGGATGATGACCAGTCAAGTGATGGTGTGTGTAACAGGCTGTGAGCTCTTGTGTTGTGTAGGCTGGTTACATTATTTTTTAGGCCCCTCTGTGTGGATGATCAGTCAAGTGATGATGTGTAACAGACTGTCAACTTGTGTGTTTTCTTTGCCATGATTTCAGCTCAGCAGACAAAAATCGCCATGCATTGACAATATATAGCCTCGCATGTACTCCCTCCGTTCCTAAATATAAGTCTTTTTAGAGATTTCAAATGGACTATTATATACGGATGTATATAGACATATTTTAGAGTGTAAATTCACTCATTTTGCTCCGTATGTAGTCACTTGTTGAAATCTCTACAAAAACCTATATTTAGGAACAGAGGGAGTAGTAGTACAAATGTACAATGTAAGATTCTCTTACAAGTTCTCTCTCTACAAAGAGAGACAGATATTATATTTAACCAATGTCCATTTTCGGAAGGCGCTTTTCGCCTACTCTTTGATGATTCCATTCTTTTTCTTCATCTGTTATCAAGTGAATTGATTTTTTTGCCTTTCATTTTTTGAGAGAATTGCATTTTTAATGACTTTTAATTTATTAGTAAAATTCCTTTTTTAGTTTTTTAGGGGCATTATTTTTTTAGGATCTTTTATTTTTTGTAGTGAGGCAGCATTACGTTTTTAGTGAGATTAGTGTATTTCTCTGGCCTAAAAGCCAGCCTTTTTTTTTGGAGGTGTGCCTAACCGATACCTACTTTTCAGCGAAGGGCCCAGTGCATGCTCGATGCTTCTCCTCAGCCCGGCCCAGGCCCAAAATTTAACGCAGGCCGAAATCCCAACCAGCCCCCGCAGTCGTCTCTCCCTCCGCTCAGAGCCCTCGCTCCCCCAACTCTCGCCAGGTGGCGGCGTCGGCGTCGGCGGCGGCGGGCGATCGGCGGGGCAAGTCCACAGAGTCCGTGCACCGGGCGGGCGCACGGCCACTGCCGGAGCAGCTGCCGGACCGACAGGCCGACCGACTGGTGAGTGGTGAGACCCATCCTCGCCCCGTAACCTCCCCAGATCCAGTCCCCCGCACCAGGTCCCGTCTGGTTGGAAATGGCCGACTGATGCGCGGGGCGCGCCATTAGCGCCGCCGAGAGGAGCAGGAGTCGACGCCGTTAGGGTTCTATGAACCGCGGGGGTGGCTGTGATTGTCCTTAGAGCTAGCTGGCCGCCGCCGTCGTTTCTCGAGCTACCTCCCTCCATGGATGGGTTATTGCCGTGGTAGTGAGATCCCAAGCCGCCAGACTCGAGGGAGATGCGACTCGTCTTGATTAGAAATCTAGGATACGCTCAAAATTCAGTACTGTGTGGTGTGGTCCTCCATTTCATTCATGTACACGCCACCTTCAGACTTGAATGCCAAGCGAGATGCCCGTGTTATCTGCCCAGTTCACTCACTTGGGTCGTGTAATTCAGGTCCTTGCAACAAAAATTGCTGCTGCAGAGCATAACCTTGTTTCGCCCCTGTGATCCATATTGCTGTTGCTGCTGAAGCAGCAGCAGCATAATCTTGTTTTACCTCTCTGATCCATATTTGTACGGGCGAGACTAGGATTGGATAGCGGCCTTTCCACTTCCTTTTCTGTATTTGTATGAGCGAAATGTACCATTCCTTTTCCTGTACTGCATGGAGGTCATGATGTCGAACATGTTGTGATGCATACATGTCTATCTAGGTCAAGCTGTTCTTAGGATGAGGTCCTCCAAGACTAACGGGAGCGTGCAGAAGGCGGGGAGAGTTAGCCATGCCCAGGGAGAAGGGCCGAGCTGGGTTCTTGTCGCGGGAGGAGTTCTTCTCAGCACTCTTTCAGTCAGATTTGGGTGCAAGCTGAAGCAAATGTTTGATACGAAGAAGCAAAATAGTACCTCCAGAGGTCTGATGCCCTCATTTGCACTTTTAGTTCTAGGCTTCTAACTGCAGTCATATGTGCTGTCTGCTGAGTGCTGACTATCTGAATTTGCAGCCAAAAGAAGGCATGGATCTTGTGAACTGCACTCGAATCTGTACCGTTTTGATGATGAAACCAATTGCTACTGCTGTGTCTCAGGTAACTTGTACTACAGCTCAATTTATGCTCTGTTGCCGAGTATTCATGAGGTTGCAGCAAACTTTGCAGTCTGCAGTGTTGAGTTTTTTCAGCTGGCATTGTAAATATAGTAACACAGTTGATGTCATTAACTATCATTGCGTCGTTGGATTACGAGATTACAGTTATGTAATCTGCCATACTTTGAACATAATCCATGAGTACTAGCCATGAAGCAAAAAATTAAGCCACACACTGGCAGTATACTGGCAAAGTGGCTATATAGCGAGTTTAGCATTGTTAAATTGCACTGTTACACCCTTGACTGGACTAACACTGGACGCTGTCTTGCTATTTTTATTTATGACTTAACAGTTGTTGCAAAAAGGCAGAAATAATGCTAACTGTTGGTTGTTATGTGCGGGAATTGCAGATGGTGGAGTGGAAATCAAGCAAGCACCTGCAAGTAATTTATCGAAACCTGATGAACCCTCCCTTCCTCTTGCAAAGATACCAGGGCCAGAATCAAGCAAAGAGAACAGTGGCGTCATGTGGACGTCATCGCCTGACCGGCTTGAAGATCATCGCAGACCATTGCAGTACTCAAACAGTTCTGGCTCTCCCTGTGTTTCAGAGTCAGGATCTGACATTTATATCAAGAGGGAGGTCATACAGAAGTTGAGACAGCACCTCAGGAGACGTGATGAGATGATCATGGAGATGCAAGCACAGATAGCTGATCTCAAGAACACTCTCAGCATCGAGGAAACGCAGGCCGCCAATTTGCAGTCCCAGCTGGATGGTGCAAACCGAGATCTGTTCGAATCCGAGAGGGAGATCCAGCAGCTAAGGAAGATCATCGCAGATCATTGTGTGGCAGAAGCACTCTCCCGCGACAAGCCTTTGCAAGCTGGAAACTGGCAACCAGATGCCGCCAATGGGCATGCGAATGGCTACGCTGATAGCAGCATCGATGACCCTGAGCTGCACTGTATTGGTATCGAGAAGAGGAACGGCGAGGCAGAGAGGGTGGAGATGCTCAAGAGAGAGGTCGGCGAGCTGAAGGAGGTGATAGAAGGGAAGGACTTCCTGCTCCAGAGCTACAAGGAGCAGAAGGTGGAGCTCTGCTCGAAGATGAGAGAGCTGCAGGAAAGGCTCTCGGCGCAGGTGCCCAACATCTTATAGGATCTACTCGACAACCTCGCTACAAGGCGCAGTTTGCTAGGGCTAAGGTAGCTAGCAAATTGGTGTTCTCAAGGGATTCACAGGAAAGGATTTCGTCGCACGTGCTAGGGTCTTTGCAGAATGTTACGTTGATTCGTTTTTCTTTCCCCTCAGTTTTAGTCCTTGGTTGCTCAGTGTTTAAAAGAAGGGCTTACTTTTTTCAGTTGCTAGGGCTAGGTAGGATACTGGACTTGGATGAGTGTTGTATAGGTTTTTCGGGTTTGCAGGCGTGATCGTGTTACGTGCCCCCTCTTTTAGCTCGGCGTGGTTTAGGCCAGTGCGGCTTCAAATTTGTGGACTTTTTTAGTAATGGCTTTGTTTCTTTGTATGTTTCTGATGCCTTCTGTTTGCAAAGGCAGTTTAGTTGATTCCAGAAAATTTATGGATTGAGCAGCCTGTAACAAATGGGCGTCATCACAGCCTGTAGCACTCAACTGCTCTGTACCATGGGACTCATCCATTCAGATACCAAGTACAAGGCCCAAACCTCTCGTTGTTACAAGCTGATTAGGCCTGTAACCAGAGAGTGCCCATCAATGGATGCTACCTGCCTGGTGCTTTGCTTCATCGCTGAAGAGCTTCTATCCTAGAATGTACTAGTAATGTTTCCTTCATTCCTGTGACAATCTTTACTATGTTTCTTGTAATGCTGTTGTCCTGCCAAAAAAAGACAACGTGTGGCAGCAGCACTTGCTGTTGTGGCTTACGCAGTGGAGCACATGGCATGACCAAAATATGGCACTTGATCACTCAATCCTCTTGTGCTGTGCAGGGCTGCAGTTCCTAATCTTGGTGCCATTTCTGATGAGAACCAACCAAGAGGGATGGGCTTGCAGAGAGGAAGATGATGATGATGGCCAAGCAGAGCTGGACCTCACTCACTCTCCTCCTCTCCTCTGCTCTGCTCTGCTCTGCTCTAGTCCACCATCATGGGAAGAAAGAAGGCCAAGATATGCCCATGTTGTTGCTGCAGTTCTAGTGCAAGTGCATGCAGCGTGCAGCCAGCTTCTTCTTCACTAGGATCGGATATGGACACATATGGTCAACTCCTGCACTGCAGGTCTTCAACTTGATCCATGGCATGGCACAGCATCTAGCCAAGGTCTGCATTGATGTGAGAGGTTGACCCTGCCTTGCAACTTGCAACTGGGCATATGCGTCCATATCTTCCTAAGGAGTAGTTCAGATCCATACTCCAGCTTAACTTGGCATAGTGGTCGCGGAAAGTCCCGCGTTCCAAACGCCAAACGGGGCCTCCTCGATCGCATTGACCCGATCTATGTATGTCCAAATCCTGGCTCCGCCCCTGATCGATCGAATCGTCGACGACGACGATTTTTCTTCACAGACCAGAAAGAAACGCCCGGTGTCATTAAGACGAGGAGTAGCAACAAACAGGAGGCTGGATGAGCTGCATACGAGGAGTGGCAATGAGGGTCTAGTTGGACGGCGGATCGATCCGGGCCGTCGGTCGGGTCACCGACGGCCGTGGCCCCTCGTCGAGCTGGTAGGGGGCAGTGCCCTCGCGGCCACGGCACAGGGAGGATGATTGATCCGGCCGGCCGGCCGGCCAGCCAGCCATTTGTCACAGGCCGGACAGGGACAGCGGGATGGAGATGGACGCATGGCATGGCATGGCCGGCCCTCACATCACATGCATCATATGCATGGTGGATGGTGCTAGAGACACGAGAATGTGAGAGGAGACGGAGGAAATAATGCGGGCAGCGTACATGGAGTTTTGGGTTGTGGCCGAGGGTGGGCGTGCAGTGCGCACTGTGCTGGAGAATCGTTTGCTTGTGCACGCAGGACATTGACCATGCTACAGTGCAGCCCCTGCCCACTCTACAAGGCCGGAGGGGTGAGAGGACCTCTGCGCCTACCTAAAACCAGCTAGCTGATGCCAAGCTAAGCCTACCTACCTGTGTTGCTGTTGCAGGTGCAGTGCATTGGCTTCGCGTCACACGGCAAACATGGCAACGAGCCGGTTTGTCGTGTCACATGGCGACGGGTACGTGATCGGTGCAAATCCGTCGTCGGGTATGGGGTGTGACCTCGGCTCTCACACACGCACACAGATGGGTAGATCGCATGCAGTGCAGGGCAGTGCATTGAGCATGTACAGGCAGGTGTGCATACTTGCACTGCTGATAGACCATCTGCTGTGTGTCTTGCTTAACATGGGGAATCAGTGTTGTGTTGTTGTGTACAATGTACTGATTTCAAAGCAAGCGTACACACAGTCACAGAGAGAGATGCAGTAGTACGTACAGTCAGTTTGGAGCTACGTACATCAATGCCCATGCATATCTACATAAGTTTCAGCATCATGAGCTTGGACCTTGGAGTGAGTGAGTGTCTGCGAACATGAGCATGCATGCCAGGATAGATAGAGAAGTAGAGTGGGCATAGGAAGGGAATTGTGGTCTCGTGGATAGGGTTGGGGTAGGGGTAGGGGGTCCCGTGCCCGTGCGTGAATGAAAAGGCAAAGGCACTGCACTGGCACTCCTCCCTTGTCATCTTCTTCTCATCCTCCTCCTCCCTTAACCATATCCACAGCCACCACTTTTCATCTAGCTATAGTAACCCTAACCTCTCTCTCGCTGACCACTGCAGGGTTCAGGCTTCAATGACAAGCAGTGTTTTATGAAGAAAAACACATGCGCGTGGCCCCACTCACGTGCCAAATGCAATGCCCATTGCTTGCTTGCATGATTAACCTTGAGATCAAAGCGCGCGCACGCTCCCAACACATGACCAGCCCCAAAAGCAACCCTATCCATGATCCATCTATGTATCCAGAAATTCGATCTGAACTGAAGGTGAGTTGATGCGTGATACTAGACACACAAAACGACGCGTCGATGCGTGCACTTTTCTAGAGAAATGAAAAAAGAAATCGGCGCGTTGCTCTTCAATTTGTTTTTTCATTTCTAGTAGCTAGTTCCGGTCGCTGTACAATTTCTTGATGGAATTTTTGCCATTCTCCCCAAAATATATGCATGTGTTTGCAGTACTAGAATGAGATGTGCATTATGTATGCAGCACTGGGACTGTTTTCTTTTCTTTTTCTCTCTACCGTCCATTGTTGGTTTAGATGTGTTGCCACCGAGCAGTTGCAATGTAATCTCAAGGGAAAAGAAGAAGGCATACAGAAAAGTGGAGAGAGGAACATGTCCTGTCGACCGTTCTTAGATCTGTAGGAAAAGGCCAAGCCTCCAACTTTCAGTGTGCCACTTTACTACGTACCATGCTGCACATGTCAACAAGACAGACAAGCCAGTTGGGGCTTGGAAGTGAGTAGCTAGCTTGCTTGCTAGCTAGCTGCCCTGCATTTTATTCTAGTGCTTGCAAGTCATGTCAACATGATACACACTCTCACAAATCACAACCCTGATGGATAGGTACAGTACCACACATGACATGCTAACGGAAAAGCTAGCTGCACCCAATCCGAGAGTAATTAGCCCAAACCAGATTTACTTCTTCTTTTAATCAGAGTCTGCTAATTTCATACTCCTGTATGTCCTACCCTTGTTCAATTCAGAACTTCAGTTTGGTTCCATCTTCTTCCGGATGCAAGATCAAGATAAATGATATAAAATCTAGTTAGTGACTGAGCAAGGACTGAGCCCTGCACATGCATGCAGGATGCAGCCTTTAATCTGATCCTGATGTGGCCAATGATCTTGCTCCGATGTTTCATCGGATCCCCTTCCCCTGCACGGCCCTTGAGGCCCAATCATCTGACAGTGACAACAAATTTAAACCAAAGGATAACCAGTTCACCACAGACCCAACCCTTGTTTGTTTTATGGTCTTGAGGCCTACCCCTCCCTGCATTTTATATCAGTTAATTATAAGAACCAATTGACCCTCCATGCATCCTGATGCACAGTAATCCATCACATGATGCTGCTGGTGTCATCCTAGGTCATGCATGCAGGCAAAGGGGCTGCTTGATTATATTACAAAATATGGGTTTGCTGGCTGGTGGAGCATGCATCACAGGTTACAAAGTACAGCCAGGCCTTGAGTTGGAAGCAATGGTTATGTGTGGCTCTGTGCTCCCAAGGCTGTGTGTGAAGCATCTGAGCAAGGAGGAGAATAAATAATGGTGCCATCACAGGTGGGGTGGTGAGTGAGTGAGTGATCTGCATATGTGCATTGAGTAAGTAGGGCAGGTGTGCATGCAATGCACCCCCCACCTGCTTTTCTCCACTCCTTTAGGGTTCAGGATTGTTCCCCCAACAACATTTATGTTATGTTCTTCTGGGCTGGGCTGGGGTGGGGTGTCAAGAAGAGAAAGCTCAGCACTAAGCTAAGCTAAGCTAGTAGCTCACATGCTCCTGCACTGCAGGCACTGTCCAATAACACACACTTGTTCCTTGGCTCTTGCCATGCTTGACAGCTCCTGCTGATGCTGGTGGGGTGTGTCTTCTTGGGGCTAACTAGATTTCCATGGGCTTAGTTAGGTATACCAAAGCCACACAGCCTGGCCAGCCTCAATCATTTTTGTTTCTTGCTTACCTGCCCTTGATTCAAATGGGTAGGCATTAAATTTCCATGTTTAGGCTGATGATGCAGAGCACTGGATTAATCCTTAAGCTGCAATTAACATCCAAGTAAGTCATCATTCATCTGTACAACAAGACAAAGGGGGCTCATCTTCCAGTGCCTTCATTGGTGAAAAAAGAAAGGTACTTATGCATAAATATTCTCTAACCAAGAAGTCAAGAGTCAAGACTGAACCCTGCATGAGATTAAAGTCTAGTACACTATGTGAGTAAATAAAAACTCTCTGCTCATGCCTCCTCTCCAGCCACAATAAATTATCCAGATTCATCTGTTCTTCACTAATCACTACCACCACAAATATAAACGACACCACGTTTGGTTAACCGCTTGCTAATTAATCAAGGAGCAGAAAGAGCCTGTGCTAGTTTTTCTTAATTGCTCCAACAACAGCGCAAGGGAATTAATCTGTGGATCTAATCATCATCATCAGCTGCTGTGGCATGGCATGCAGATAAGTGTCTCACTGGACCTGCATGCAGGCCTGACCTGGCAGGCAGGGCATCCCTCACATGACCTCCTCCTCCTCTGCTAATTAAGTTTAGGCCCGGATCAAATCTAGTTGTTTAAAGTCACCAAATCTTGGGAACATGGCTACAATGCTACCTACGTATGTACTCCCTCCGTTCCAAATTACTCGTCGCTGAAATGGATGTATCTAGAACTAAAATACATCTAGATACACCCATACGTGCGACAAGTAATTCGGAACGGAGGGAGTACCTTGCTTTGCACCCGGTCTACTTCTGACCTCTTCTACTTAACTATTTCATTGTTTTTTCCTCTATTGGGCATTGCAAGGTTTCAGTAATTAATTCCATGCATCAGACAGAGCCGGTTTGGTTAATTATGTTTTCTGTGTGTATGGAGTGTGCATGCAGTGAAGTGAAATGCAGTGCACACACCCATGCACACACGTTTGTAGCTAGCTAGCTGGCTGAGAGTGTGACTGGGCCTGGATTAGGACCGGTCAAATCGAAATCATGATCAAATCATTTGACAGGCTCAACATGTTAACTGGCTAGACCACATCCATGGTTCCTGAATCCTGGTTAACAATCAACCGGCAAGCCAGAGTGTTCAACACTGTATATATACATATGTCATGGAGATGAAGTACATGTACAGGTGGTTGCTCTATTTTTAACAGGGGTACGTAGTCATATTCAACAACCAATCATCTCATCTGCGCGCACTGCACTGCATCTGCATATCATCTGCATCATTGACTGGGTCTGACCGCCCCATGCATGCATGCATGCATGTGGAAGAAAAAAATTGTTTTGCTGTAAGATTATTAATCCATTCATCTAGATCCCCAAATCTTCAACCGGTTCCACGCCAAAAAAAGAGAGCATATTCAAGCAGCTGTTGTGTTTCCTGCTGATTAACCTGGATAATATTCAAGGCGTTTGTGACCTGTTAATAAACAACTGATTGTTAATTAACTGTCTCTGCTACTATAGTACTCCCTCCGTTCCAAAATATTTGTCTTTCTAGAGTTTTCAACAAGTGACTACATATGGAGCAAAATGAGTGAATCTACACTCTAAAATATGTCTACATACATTCATATGTTGTTTTCATTTAAAATGCCTAGAAAGACAAATATTTGGGAACGGAGGGAGTACTATACTGCTAGATGCTGCAGGAAGACCAGTCTAGGGTGATTAATTGGGATTAAGGGGAGAGATCTAGCTGTAAGAACCGACCAAATCCAGAGAATTAGTTTTGGTTATCCTGTCTCTGCCGACGGCAAAAAGATGCATGGCTGGGATGCGAGGGACATACTGCAGCCTGTCTGTAAAAACACTGTATGTAATGCCACCATACATACAGTTATACATTTTTTTAACAGGACGTACAGTCATACATGAGGTAGTTATCGATGCAAAGAAAAAAAATACATGAGGTCGCTTGCTAACCGACCGAGCATATACGGATATTTTTTGTCGCAAAGAAACTGAGAATAATATTATTTTACGGTACTAGCATGAGAGAATGCAGTTTTTTTTCATCAGAAAAGACTTGAAATGATTACTACATGATATAAGACATTTTTTGACATTAGTGTAGTGTCAAAAAACGTCCATTACATTATGGAACGGAGGGAGTAATTTTCTGCTAAGAATAGCATGAGCGAGCATGCATGCTACCAGCAAGTGTGTGTTCTTTTGTTGTTGTTGTCCGAAAACAAATCATATTTCCTTTGTTTTTTTTTTCTTTGAACGTTCAAGGGCGCCAAAGGCTGTATATATTCAGCTCAATAGCAGTTTACAGCATGGATCACGAAATCCTGGTAAAATGAAATGAGCTAGCGATTGAACTACATGGCAACATCTGATCGTATGAAGTGAGTTTACACAACTAAGAATATGTTCTGACGCTAAATTGCACTAGTTCTTTTAGCCTAAACATTTTTTTCTAGCTGCTAGCTGGATGAGCATGATTTGACTAATCCAGGTCAAATCATTCGAGAGCCACAACATGCATGTTTTTCTTTTTGAGATGCCACAACTTGCAGGTTAACTGGCTAGGAGATGCTATAATGCATGGATAGACAAACAAGTCCAGGTCAACCAGAACACATGCCGTTCGGTTTATGACTAACTTTGCCACAACTAAGTTTAGCCAAAGTTTGACTGCCATACAAAGTGTGGCTAACAAAATAACCATCACAAGTGTAATAAGATTTGACAAAAAAATAAGCCTATGACATGTGGGCCATGTTGTTAGAAAAGTATGACAACGAATCAAACACATGTCTAAAATGTTGTGACACGAGTAAGGTTAGAAATCCATCGTTTTCTGATTGACGAGCGGCAAGGCTGGGCAATACTAGCTCTAGTCAAGCACTATCTATTTTTTTTTTTAAATTGAGCCCTGTCTATATATAACGTGCCATGGAGATAATTTGTAGTACTATAGACAGTCACTTACTGGGATAGTTCTTCTTGTTTAACAATCAATAATCTCACTTCATCTCATCCATGTATACTGCAGATAGTTATTGTGTGGCTGACCCATTGAATAATAGCAAAAGGAAAAAAAATAGGTAGCAGTATGACTATACATCTGCATCTGCATATGCATTATGTGTAATGTTAATACTATTCCTCTAGATCCCCAAATCTGAAAACAGTGTTGTTTCCCTGTTGATCAATCAAATCAACGGAGGCATCTGTGATCCGTTCATTAATTAGCTCTGCTCTGCCCTGCCCTGCCCTGCCCTGCCAGCTGCAGGAAGAGTATATACGACCGGTCCAAGCAAGTTGTTAGGATTAGACCAAGAGATGCCATGCATTATTATTGTCCTAAAATGAGCTAAGCCGTGCTATAAGAACCGACCGACCAGATTAACCGATCACGTGTACAAAAGGACAAAAGAAAGAAGATGTACACACACATTCCTTTTCTATTCATTTTCAATCATGTAGTACAATGAGCACCAGTGATAATAAAAATTACATTCAGACTCGTAAACCACCTAGCGACGATTACAATACTGAAACAAGCCGAAGACGCACCGCCGTCATTGCCCCTCCCTCGCCGGAGTCGGGCGTGCTAAGGCCCCATATGACCAGCGCACCAGAACAACCACCGCCGATAAAGAGTAGTGTAGATAGGAAAGATCCAATCTAAAACCACACAGACGTAGACGATCGATGACCAGATCCGAGCAAATCCACCAAAGAAAGATCTGTCGGAGACACACACACCCACACGCCGACCGAAGATGCTAGGCGCATCCGGGGACGGGGCTAGGTGGGGGAGAACCTTATTCCATCTTCAAGGAGCCTCCGCCGTCTCGTCTTCCTGAGCAAGACATGGATCCTAACAAATCTCGAATGAACATCTAAAAATGGAGCACTCCTAGTGGCAAGGGTCAGAATCCATCGCGCTCAATGGCCCTAAGGCCACTGAAGACGAGGCGGAATGGCGACGGAGCCGGCGGGAAGCAAAGAAACCCTAATATTTTTATGCACGCATTTTTTTAACATCGTCATACCTAAAAACAACTTATATTACCACATGAGTATGTTGGCTAACTGAAAATACATACTACCTCCTTTCTGATTTATTGGGCCCACGTGTATTCTTAGATTGTTAAGATAGAAGGTGCCTCTAGGATAGGTGCCCAATATAATACTCCCTCCGTCCCATAATTTTTGTCTTAGATTTCTCTACATACGGA
>JAHHZJ010000395.1:0-73637 GCA_021437245.1 Aegilops speltoides
AGCGCTGGCACACAGCGCATTCTCCCGCAAGCACCTTGCCGGGTCTTGACCTTGCCGACCCGGGAGCTTGCTGGCTCAGAACTTGTCGCCCCCCGGCCTCGCCGGACGCATACAGCCGAGGCGTGTCTTCTATGATGTAATCTTCTAGTCTTCCGGCGATCTCCTCTTGCCGTGGCCTTGCGTGAGTGATGTAACCTTGAGCTCGAACAGGCCTTCCCGCAAACTCCGCTTGCCGGGTCTCGATCTTTCGTCTTGTATACTTTGTCTTTGAATGGTTTGACATGGAGCAGGAAGGTCTTGGCGAGCACGTGGTAAACCCCCGCTGAAGTCAGAATCGCCCGTGCACAAGTTGGGGTACTGAGGTACCCCTACCTTAGTACACCGACAAAGGCTGGTTAGTAAAACAAACAAGATTTCCTTGCAATAGCTTGGTGTTTAAATAAATGATAATTCGGGCAGCATATTTGTTGTAGTATGATCAATTGAACAACATTATGAACTGTTACTCCCTTCATTTCTAAATATAGTGCACATTAGCCCTGGTACAATTTTGCAAGCATTGGTCAAAATCTATGGCGCCCATCATGTTTGTGTCAATGGTAGGGGAACCATATCCCCTTCCACCTAGGTCCGGAGGCGAGGAGTTGGTGGGTCACAGCCACACACCTGGCCACCAAAGAACAACAATCCAAAAAGAGTTAGAACTAGCTATAACTACCAACCTCCAGAAAAAATTGATGTTCGGAGTCAGAACTGAGGAGCACCTAACAACCCCAGTGCCACTCTCCCAAAGAACCATACATCCACGGGAGGTCCAATGAGGTCACAACACACAAGGCGCCATCGCCACGTAACCCGAGTCTGGTTTTGGGATTTTGCTAGAGCTCCGGATTAGGGTGGGGAGGAGAGACCTCAAGGGTGCCTCTAGGGAGAAAATTAACACACAGAGACACAGATACACACACACAATCATGTCGCAGTGTCTAGAGAACTAACCAACGATTTCTCTTCACTCGAGCTTACACCGCCAACCCCACTAGCACCTGATCAACCAACCAAGGCTACAAGATAGACAAGGCAGGTATTGGGGCGAATGAGTTGAGGAGGATATGATCTATACCATCTAATCTGGACGGGAAGGGGGGAAACATGGGTTGAGAGCACAACCAACCGATTCCTAGCCACACGTGCAGAAAAGGTAGTCGTCTAGCACATCCGACACACGCTACCTAGGGTGCCTCCTAGGTGTCCCAGGTTGTCTGCAAGGGAATGAAGCGGCAAAAACCACACCACGGCCTTCATCACCAAGCACGCAAGCTTGCCCGATGAACACCTCTGGTGGCAACATGAGAGGGCGGGGGTGGCAGTGTTGGGGAAACCCTAGTCGCCTTAGAGTCCCCGGATTCATTAGAATGATAGCAAAAGCTCGAAGCCAACTAGGCACAAAGTTGTATCAAAATATCAAGAGGCCCTGGGAGAAAAATGTGAGGGCCCTCAAAACATCCCAAGGACATCCACAACCAAGTAGCGCAGCTTGAACTCAAAAATCTCTCAAGGAATTTGTTGCATTCATTTCTATAGTTGGTCCATTTTCTTTAGAGAGAAAGACGATCCTATTGTTAGCCACCCTAGAAAGAATAGGTTTTGACATAAATCTACTTAGATCCCGACCTAGGTCATAAGAAAGAAACTACACAGAAGAATGAAACCACAATACAAAAAAAATATCCCAAGGACATCCACTAGCAAGCAGCTCAACCTGAACTTAAAAATCTCTCGAGAAATTTCTTGCATTCATTTCTATAGTTGATCCATTTTCTTCAGAGAGAAAGTGGATTCCATTATTAGTCACCCTAGACCTAGGCCAGAAGAGAGAAACTAAAAAGAAGAACGAAATCACAATCGAATTATGGAACTACCTCATCAACCATGATTCCTGGGGTGAACTTCCTTGAGGACGTGATTTAGGTCCACGGTGGTGGTTAATAGGTGGGAGCTAGAATGATGGTAGTTTGGGGGTACTTATGTTGAGGTGATATTTGTAGAGAATGAAAGAAGTACAATTGCAAAAACTCTCTGTATTGGTAAATAAAAAGAGTCTGGAGGTATCAATTAATGGTCAATGTAAACGATGGTGTCTATTCATGAGGCGATGGAGATGTAGGGCAAATTCTAAAATCACCCATTTTTAGATCAAATGGGAAGTTGTCGGTGTACTAAAGTAGGGGTACCTTAGTATCCCGAACTTGTGCACGGGCAGTCGCAGCGTCCCGCGGCCAGGCTTGCCGGGTGCCCGCCAAGATCCTCTGTGGTTCCTATTGGAGCCATTCAAGAACAAAGTGTTCAAGCTGGGAAGGACAAGGCCCCGGCAAGAGGAGCTTGCCGGGAAGGCCAACCAAGGCATTTTCTAGGAACTTTCCGCGACGCGCCGCGCGTCCCGGCAAGACCCGGCGAGCGACAAGCTTCCGGACGCGACAAGACAACGGCTGCAGCAAGACGCTTGTCAGCGGCAGATGCCACTGCACTCTATGCTCCAGCCCGCCAACGTGTCGCCCTAGGACTGCTCCAAAGACGTGGCGAGAGGTCAGGCAGCCAAGCGGTGCGAGGAGGCGAGTGGGGATGACAAGATGGCCATTGTGGCAAGCGGTGGCGCCCCTAACGGTCACTTTTCTGCACTGTTTGGGTGACACAGACGGGCATTTAATGCCTTTGTCCCCTGCCGTCAGAGTTAGGTAGGATGCACTGTGCAAGTAGTTGTACCAACCACCTCTTTTCCATTTGTACCCTTGCATACGTTGCCACCTATTGGTGACCCCTTGAGCATATAAAAGGAGGCCCATGCGCAACGTAGGGGGGTTCGAAACCAGAAAACACTCATGCTCGGTATTGTAGCTCTGAATGCTCTCGAGCAACAACACAATACAGCCCAACAAGCAGCAGTAGGAGTAATATCTCTCCGGAGAGCTCCGAAGCTGGGTAAAATTGCTCGCGTGCCCCGCCTCGATCCGCTCTTCGTGCGACCTCCTCCCCCCGCCGGACCGAAAAGGGGCCCTTTGCCCCATAGGTGTTCGTTCCCACGACATCTTTGGCGCGCCAGGTAGGGGGCGTCGAGGTTGTGTGAATCTGATCCGGCATTCACGTGAGCTAGATCTGCATCTTCTTCATCATCTTCATCGACATGCCACCGAAGAAGAAGGCTTCGGAGGTGGCTACTCCGTCCACGTCGATCCCACCGCCACCAGAGCAAATGGGTGGTGGGGTAGACGTCGGCGGAGGAACGGGCGTCGACGAGGGAGCTCATGCTGCCGCCAGGTCCAAGGACAAGGCTATGCAAACCTCGGCGTCCGTACACGCACCGCGCCCATCTCAGGAAGTGCGGGGCCAACAGCGTCATGGTACCCGCGGTACCATATGCTCGTTGGACCAAAATCGAGCTGGTGGATATCAGGGTGTCCAAGACCAGCATGCACGCCAACCTGCTGGCACGAGCAAGACACGGTCGCCTGGATGGGATCCTGCTCCTTCTAACATAGTTAGAGGTCCGAGCATATCCCGCTCCTCGCACCGTTCACCACCGCCACCGAAGACCTGTAGAAGCGCTGGCCCGAGCCCAATTGTTTCGGATTACCCTCCAACGCGGACAAGATCGACAATTGAGGGCCACCATTCGTAGTCTCATCGGCCGCTTAACGGCGACACTCCACGGCAGTTTAACGCGCCGCAGCCGCGGCAAGATTGCCGGACGCGAGCCGACGGCGACAAGACCGTGGGGTGCAACCACTGCACTCCCCGCCCGAAGGTTAAGATCGCCGACTCGCGGGTCAACCTCGACATCGACTCCACAATATCGACCCACGAGCTCGCCGCGATCAGCGCCAAGTTCTTCAACAACGGCAGGAAGAAGACGCCAGACATGCATCGAAGCGCCAAGAGAAGCGCGCCGCCGCCGATTCACCAGTGCGCTGGGCCCACTGCCGATATGCATGCGCCGGGGAACCAGAGACTTGCCGTGACGCGTAGGTTGCCCTGCTGCTCACTCATGAGCTGCGGAAGTCCAAAGGGCCCAAAGACAAAGAACTTCGCCGACGCATCAGAAGTACGATGGCAGGTTGCATCCGTCGGAGTTCCTGAGCATATACACCATCGCGGTGCAGGCTGCCGGGGGGCGCGACGACAAGATCCTCGCCAACTACTTCCCACTAGTGCTCAAGCCCAATGTCAGGCCCTGGCTCATGCACTTGCCGGACAACTCCATATCCTCATGGGCGGATCTGTGCCATCAGTTTGTCGGCGCCTTTACAGGCGGCCACAAGCCTCACGGCCTGGAGAGCGATCTGCATCTACTCGCCCAGAAGGAAGGAGAGCCTCTGCGCAAGTATATTCAGAGATTCAGCCAAGTGCAACGTAACATCCCAGATGTCCACCCTGCCGCGGTCATCAGCGCGTTCCATCAAAACGTGCGAAACCGCAGGATGCAGGAGGAAATGGCGATGTGCAAGATCAGAGACGTCAGTGAGCTATACGCCCCGGCCGACAAGTGTGCACGCGCTGAGGAGGGGAGGAAACTCCCCAGAGAGAACACAGGAGCAGGAGGATCTGACAGCGACGATGCTGCCCCGGCAAAGAAAAACCGGCGGCGGAACAACATGAGAAGGAAAGGCAAAGATGTGCTAGTCGTTGAGCAGTCCGGCAATGGAGGTGGCACCAAGGAAGCCGAACCTGTGGCGGCCGCCGACAAGCAGGGTGGCTCCGACAAGCAGTACTGCAAGATCCACCGCACCAAGGGCCATGATCTTCAGAGTTGCAAGAAGGTTGAGCAGCTTGTCGAGCAGCAGAAAGCTGAGTACGAGCGACGCGACAAGGAGAAGGCCCAAGAAGGTACTGGAGGATCCGGCAAGAAGCGTCCCAGCCGGGGAGGACGCCGCGGCAAGGCCAAGCAGCGGCAAGGAGACAAACCTCCCCGCGGCCTCGACAAGGATGAAGATGAAGACGATGATGAAGAGATGGATGAAGATGAGGCTGACGAGCAGGAGTTTCAAAAAGCCACAGAGGTTCTGTGCGTTGACGGCGGTGCTTCTCTGCATACTTCGCACCGCCAGCTCAAACAGTGGGTGCGGGAAGTTAATGCAGCAGAACCACCCGTTGAGTCACGCAAGCCTCTGAAGTGGTCCAACACGCCTATCATTTTTTACATTGAGGACCACCCTGATCGCATAACTATGGTCGGGTGCTTGCCAATGTTGGTTGCACCAACTATCCGCAACCTCAAGGTCACTAAAATGCTAGTTGACGGCGGGGCCGGCTTGAACCTGATCTCCTCCGCGGTACTCCAGAAGCTCTAGATCCCTGACAGCGAGCTTGAAGAGACCAGTACATTCCAAGGAATTAACCCGGGAAGGAGCAACCCGAAAGGGAAGATCACGTTGCCGGTAACATTTGGAAGCGAATTGAATTTCAGGACTGAGAGGGTCACTTTTGACGTTGCTGATTTCCCATTACCCTACAATGGGATACTCGGCCGTCCAGCACTCGCCAAGTTCATGGCAGCCTCTCACTATGCCTACAACGTTCTCAAGATGCCAGGTCCGATAAGTGTCATCTCTGTCCCTGGCGACAAGAAAGATGCTCTTACCTGTACCGACAAGATTTACCGGGAAGCAGCAGCCGCAACCGAACGGAAGACACTTGCATGAAGCTGAAGCCGGGGAAGAAGAAGACCAAGTCCGCAAGAGCTCGATGCCCACTCCGGCAAGCGCACCTCTTTGGAGTGCTGTGCTACCAACGAGGACGCACCATCGAGCTCCACCGGCAAGTGTAAGAAGACAAAGACAGCTCCGCCAGAGACCAAGAAGGTGTCCGCCAATGAGGACGGCACTGGTGGTACCTTCGCCATTAGTGCCACGGTCGACCCTAAATAGGAAAGCGCGCTCGTTGCTTTCCTGCGGCGAACGTCAACGTGTTTGCATGGCAACCGTTTGACATCCCCGGTGTTCCCAGGAAAGTAATTGAGCACCACCTTGCCGTCTGTCCTCACGCGCGGCCCGTCAAGCAAAAAGTCAGGAAACAAGCAGTGGAGCGCCAAGGATTCATCGCAGAAGAGATCAAGAAGTTGGAAGCAGCAGGCCTTATCAGAGGAGTGCTCCATCCTACGTGGTTGGCCAATCCTGTAGTCGTGCGCAAGGCAAACGGGAAATGGAGGATTTGTATCGACTTTATCGATGTTAATAAAGCTTGTCCCAAAGACCCATTTCCCTTGCCGCGCATTGACCAGATTGTTGACTCCACGGCCGGATGTGACTTGCTTTCCTTTCTTGCTGCATACTCCAGATATCATCAGATCTTCATGGTAGAAGAGGATGAGGAGAAGACCGCATTCATCACTCCGTGTGGCACGTACTGTTTTGTACGGATGCCTTTCGGTTTTAAGAATGCTGGTTCAACATTTGCAAGAGTAGTCAGTCACGCTTTTGAGCCACAGTTGCACAGGAACGTAGAAGCCTACATGGATGACATAGTGGTCAAGAGCAAGAACAGGGCAACTCTGATTCAGGATTTGGATGAGACCTTTACAAATCTGCGCAAGATCAACCTCAAGCTCAACCCCGAGAAGTGTGTGTTCGGAGTCCCCTCCGGCAAGCTTCTTGGGTTCTTTGTGTCTCAGCGGGGAATTGAAGACAATCCCGACAAGATCAAGGCTATTGAGCAGATTGAAGCACCAAAGCGCGTCAAGGATGTACGAAGGCTTGCCGGCTGCGTGGCTGCTCAAGCAGTTTATCTCTAAGTCTGCTGAAGGCTACCGCCATTTTCCAAAATATTGAAAAAGGCAGGTCCAATGAAATTGACTCGAAGCGGAGGCTGCGCTGCAGACTTGAAGAGATACATCCTCCACTCCAATACTTGTCGCACCTAAGCCACAAGAGAAGTTGCTGCTATATCTAGCGGCAACCAATCAAGTGGTTAGTGCTGCGTTAGTAGCGGAGAGGAGGCGGATGATGAGCCAAAGAACCACGGCAAGCACATCCAAATGACAAGCGGGGGCTTCACGACAAGCTCGTCCCGATAAGGATGGATCTGCGCAGCACATAAGGAGGTGTAGATGAAAATGGTGCGGCGCCAGTTTACTTTGTCGATTCCCTTCGCAGGGGCTAGGTCAAGGTACTCCGTGTGCGTAAATTGCTTTTTCGGCCTTCTCATGGCCTCGAGAAAGCTGCGCCATTACTTCCAAGCACATGAGATCACAGTTGTCACTCGCTTTCCACTGAAGAGGATACTGCAAAATCCAGAAGCAAGAGGCAGGATTGTCGAGTGGGCACTGGAACTGTCAAGCTTTGGCCTCAAATTTGAGAGCACTTCAACTATCCAAAGCAGAGCATTGGCAGAGTTCATAGCAGAGTGGACGCCAACACCGGATGAAGAAATTCTAGAGACGAGCATCCCCGTCAAGGAGGCAAGCAGAGAGTGGCTGATGTACTTTGATGGTGCATTCTCACTGCAAGGCGCCGGTGCAGGCGTGCTACTTGTCGCACCCACCAGAGAGAACCTCAAGTACGTAGTCCAGATACATTTTCCCAAGGAGCAAGCAACAAACAATACTGCAGAGTATGAAGGTTTGCTTGCCGGACTTAGTATCGCTGCAGACCTTGGGATCAAGAAGCTCATCGTCAGGGGTGACTCGCAGCTTGTCGTCCGCCAAGTGAACAAAGATTATCAGAGTCCGTTGATGGAAGCTTACATTGATGAAGTGAGAAAGTTGGAAGAGCACTTTGACGGCCTACAGATGGAACATGTTCCGAGAGCTCAGAACGACATTGCAGATGGCCTGTCAAAGTGCGCTGCACTGAAGTTACCTGTGGAACTAGGAATCTTTGTGCTCAAACTGACACAACCAACAGTGACACCATCAAATGGACAGAGCAAAAAGAGGAAGTTAGTTTCTGGTGACTACTTTCCGGCAGAGCTCCCCGAAGCCGCCGCCAAGAAGGTCCCTAAGATCAACACCAAGGGTGCTGAGGAGCAGTCTGCTCTGACAAGCCCTAGGGTTTGTTCCATTGAAGCAGACGCTCCCGACAAGTTTTGCTCCGGCATGCTTGCCGGGGAACATCAAGCTCCGGCTGAGCCGCAGGTTCTTGCCGTAGAAGCGGATGTTCCCGCAGCAGCATATGTGCCTTTAGTCCTTGTTGTCGAGCCGCAAGCTCCAGCATGGGCGCAGCAGATTGTCTGTTTCCTTCAGACAGGAGAACTTCTCAAAGAGCAAGAAGAAGCGGAAAAAGTAGCCTGGCAGTCAAGTATGTACCAGTTTGTTGACAACATACTGTACAGAAGAAGACTTAACGGTGTGAAATTGAAGTGTATTCCCCGGGAAGAAGGACAAGAGCTGTTGGCGGAGATACATGGAGGCATATGTGGTCACCACATTGGCGCAAGAGCACTTTCCGGCAAGGTGTTCCGGCAAGGTTTCTTTTGGCCGACAGCCCTCCAGGATGCAACTGCACAAGTAACCAAGTGTGAAGCGTGCCAGTTCCATTCCAAGCAGATACACCAGTCAGCTCAAGCTCTCCAGACGATTCCTTTATCCTGGACATTTTCAGTCTGGGGGCTCGACATCCTCGGCCCTTTTCCCCGAGCTGTTGGGGGCTTTGAGTACTTGTACGTCGCAATCGACAAGTTCACAAAGTGGCCAGAAGTGGAAGCAGTGAGAAAGGTGACAGCACAGTCAGCAGTCAAGTTCTTTAGGTCGATTGTTTGCCGTTTCGGGATCCCTAACAGGATCATCACCGACAACGGCACTCAATTCACGAGTCACACCTTCATGCAGTACGTCCAAGAGCTGGGCACCAAGGTCTGTTTCGCTTCTGTTGCTCACCCGAGAAGCAACGGTCAAGCGGAGAGGGCAATCTTTGAAGTCTGCTGGCTCAAGACCAGAACTTTCGACAGGCTGCGCAAGTGCGAAAATAACTGGATCGAGGAGCTGCCGGTGGTTCTTTGGTCGATCAGGACGACACCAAATTGAGCCACTGGCCAGACACCTTTCGCTCTAGTCTATGGAGCAGAGGCAGTTCTCCCCATGGAACTCGATATGGTCGCCTCGAAAGTGCTCGCTATGATGAGTTGAGCAAGAGCAGCTGCGACAAGATGACGACCGCTCCTTGAGGAAGACCGTCTCGCTGTCAGACGAGCTGCTCGATACCAGCAAGCTTTGCGCCGCTACCATAGCCGCAAAGTTAATGCCAGGAGTCTCGAGGAAGGCGACCTTGTTCTTCGGCGCGTTCAGTCCGCCAAGAATTCCAACAAGTTGACGCCGAAGTGGGAAGGCCCTTACCGGGTTAAACGAGTCACTAGGCCTGGCGCTGTCCGCCTTGAGACCGAAGATGGCTTTCCAGTGAGCAACTCCTGGAACATTGAGCATCTTCGTAAGTTTTACCCGTAAGGCGCGGTTGCCGGAACCTGTTCCGGCAACCACCTTTTGTACAAGCCTTGCCGTTGTTGCATGTAACCCTTTGTACAAAGCCGGGCGCGGACCCCGTGCACAAATAAAGCTCATGTGCTCCCCACATCTTTTCAATTTCATGCTTTCTATTTTTTTGCATGTGTTATCTGACACTTTGTGCAACACCAACCCCCGGTAAGCAGTAACGAGCCTTAAGGCTCCATATCTTTATTTTCTCTTCTTTCTTTTTCTCAAGAAAAGGGAAGGTTCCCTCGCACACAAGTTTACCGGGGGGAGGAGAAGATAATAGTGTGGACCAGGCGTCGTTCAAGAAAGTATCACCTTGCCGGGACGCAAATGACAGAAAAGCTAAGTTGCCAAAGTTTGAGCAATCAGTTTAAAAAAATAATTAAGTTATCTTCCTCGAATGACCGTGCTTTGTATGGAAAACCTGTGCACGGAGGAACCAACTCGCAGCTAGTTGCGCCCTTACTTTGTTTCGAGTCCGCTCAACAACTTAATTGTGCTGCGACTGGCTGCGACAAGGTTACTTGTCGGCAATGGCACCGCCAGCAGGCTGCTGACGTTCTGCACTCAGCGCTCACGGCAAGGGTGCCTGCGCCGACAAGTTCCCTAAAAGCGTAGGGTAAAAACATACAAAGGAAGGAATCAAGTAAAGGAAATAACATAGAAGTCGATATCCAAAATAAAGTTATATTACAAGATAACTTGCCGCGCTCTAATAGGTTGTTCTCGTAACATGATTAGCAGCGGCAAGAAAAAGAGGAAACGGGCTGTCTAATCTACGCGGCCGCCATCAAACCTCCTGACCTCATTCACCTTGTCCACAATGGGTGCGACAAGGGCCTTGAGCTCTTCCAGATCAGTACCCGCCGGCAGCTTCTTGAGGACGTTGGTGAGGTTGAGGCCTAGGTTGCGGAAGGCCACCTTCACCAACACCTTCTCCAGAACTCTGGTGCAGATCGTGCGCGACTCATCGGCCAGCTGCTCTGGGATCCTTTCCCAGAGTTGCTGGAGGGCCGTCGTCACGCCCTTGAAGAACAAAGTGAGCTTGGCGCTGGGTTGGAGGTTCTCGTCGGAGGAGTACCCGAGGCCCTCCACCCCCAGCTGCACCAGCTCCTCGTCGATGACTGCAACGATGTTCACGAGGCCCTCTGTCCAGAGCTCCACCGTGTCCCTGAAGGTGTTACAGGTTTCGCGGCCCTCTCGCCAGCAGCCTCGCTGGCCTTGATCTCCTCTCTCAGGGTCGCCTCCTGCTCCTTGGCGCTGTCCAGCGTCTGGGTCAACATAGCCAACTTCAACTCCAAATCAGCATTGGAGTCCTTGGCGGCGCTCAGCTCCTTGCCCTTCTCGACGAGACGACCCTGCAGCTCACCATGGGCGAGGGCGTCCTTCTCGCGCTCACGCTGGAGCGCGGCAAGTTCTTCATCCTTCGTCTTGAGATCGCCCTCCAGACGCGCCACCTTCGCCTCCAGCTCTTTCTTGGCGGCCTCAGCAGCTGCGGCAGCATCCTTCGCTTCCTTGAGAGCCCCGCCAAGTGTTCCCTCGCACGCAACAAGCTCCTCCTCATAGTTGTCCAGATTGACCTTCCGTTGCGTCAACTCGCCTTCCCGCACGGACAGCTCCTCAGCGGCAAGCCGCTGTTGCTCTTCGGCTTCTGCCTTCTCGAGGAGGAAGGCCTTCCACGCCTCGACCAGCTGCGCCCTCTCCTCTGCAATGGACCGGAGGGCTTCTTGGTTGCGACTCTGGAGCTCCTCCGCATGCTTCTCAATGTCTACTCCCGCCTGCGCGACAAGCGCTTCCCGAGACTCCAGGGCTTGTCGGGCGCGGTAGAGCGACAGCAGCCTCCGCAACAGCTGTTCCTCCTCAGGCTCGCTGCTGCTGCTTGGCGTGTCGACCAGTGTCAACCCAGCGGAGGCGAGCACTTCTCTGTCGAAAACTTCTCCTTCGACCGGCGCCGTGGAGCTTAAAGCCCAGGGGAGCTTGATGAAGACACCGCCGCCGGCCTTCAAGTAGGCGCCGGGCTGGGGCTCTTCGAAGCCTGGTGCTGCGTCAGCGGCGGGGGGATCGGCGATCGGCACAGCGCCTTGCACTCCTGCGGCCTCAGGGTCGTCAGTGCGATCGCCGGACCCCTCGCCAGCTCCGGCGCTAGCAGCCTTGGCGGCCTCTTCGCCGGCGGGATCATCAGCGCCGGTCTATTCTTCGGTGGCGGCAGCGTCGACAGTATCGCCACGCGCATTCTCCTCGTTGGTGGCCTCGGTGTCCATCGGCTCCGTGGAGGGTGGATCTGGCGGACGGAAGAGGGAGAAGAGTTAAGCAAATATCCAAAAAGACAATCAGAAGAAGAACCCAAGGGAAGTTTCAAGCAAGGAGGGTTACCAGTACTGGGATCCACGGTCATGGGCTCCACCACCGGGGGGTCGCTGGTGCTGCCCCTTGCCGGAGACTCCTCCCTTGCCGGGGAATCCTCCCTTGGCGGCGTAGTCGAAGCAGATGGTATCTCAGGGGCGGCTTCAGGAGGCTCTTGGTGAGGCTGTTCTGCTCCTACACAAGCAAACCAACAGTCAGGATATCAGCAAAGAAAGAACACCCATGCGCGCCTAACATGTCACATCCCTAGTTCTGGTAATTCTTAGTGCTTGCATTAGAGTGTTGCATCATGTTTAAATTCTATTTAAATTGAAATGGGTATTGATCAAACCCCAGCATCAGAAAGAATTCAACTAGGTTCAAATAAAAATCATTTTTAATGAATCCAAAATGCCTTTGAAAATGTTCATGATTTTTGATAAAGGTGAAAACCTCTGCCAACAATGATGGACATATTTTAGGTCATCCTAGATTTTTGAATTAAATCATATGTATTTGATTTGGGGCCTTTAAATTCTATAAATAAATTTAAATGCTTCAAAAATTCTGAAAACAGATGAGGGCCTCTGAAATAACTCAGTTGCTGCCCACAAATATTTTCAGAATTTATAGAGTTGGTTTGGGACTAAAACTAAATTAGAAACAAACCGCAAAATTTAGAAAAAGAAAAATTGAAACAGAAAGAGCAGGACCATACCTGCCAGCCCACCTACCTAGCGCCTACTGGTTCGGCCCAGAACAACCCAGCCCACTGGCCCTGTTGCCAGTCATCTCCCACCTCTGCCAGAAGGCAGAGGCGAGGCGTGGCGTGCGCCTGAGAGCCCCCCCGGCCACCTCCTGCTTCCACCTGGGAGCCCCGGGCCTTCTACCAGCGCCACGGAGACGCCCGAAGCCCTTGTCCCCTCTCCCTCACTCGCTGCTCTCTCTCCCCTCCCCTGGCTCTCTCCCTTGAGCACACCCGACCGCCACCGTCGCCGCCGCTTGCCGCTGCCGCGCCCACCGAGCTCGCCTGACCTCCCCACTGTATCCCTAGGCTCCGCCGCGGCTCTGCACGTCGACGAGAAGAACAAAACAAGCCTCGGGAGCCCCTCAGCCTTGCCATCGCCGTCGTCCTCATCCTCGGGAGCCGACCACCGCCGTCGTCGATTCGCCGGCCACAGGACGTCCCCGAGCCCGCCGAATACTTCAATCGATGCGCTGTGAGCCCCCGGTCATTTCCCCCCTAATCCCTCCTCCATTTGATTGCCGTAGCCGCCGCCCCTTGCTAACAGCAGCCGCCGCCGCACGGGCTCGTCGCCGGCGAAACCCCGGTGACCATTTGGTCACGGGCGTGCACCCGTTGTGCTTTCCGCGACCCGTAGAGCCCCTCCAGCGCCTCAGCTCCCTCGTTTGTGAGCAGCAGCACCGAACCCGACCGCACCCGAAGCCCGGCCACCGCCACGAAGCTCGCCGCTGCCGGTTCCGTCCACCACAGGCACGGCCACCACCACCGTTCGACGCGCGCCAGCGAGGGCTCTCCAACGAGCCCAAGCACACCTCGAACCGAGCCCTGTGGGCATTTCCCGAACACCTCCGCCGCGTCTGGCCATGGCCGGCGGCCTAACTCCGGCGAAAACGCCATCAGGCACTAATCTAATGACCCTCTGGGTCACTTACATGTGGGCCCATGCCTCACTGACACTTTTTAGTTAGGACTAAATTAGCGCTAACAGTCTTTGTTAATTAACTAGGACACTGACATGTGGGGCCCACTGTCAGGTTTGACCCTGGTTAGGCGCTGTTGATCACGACGATGCATGACCTTGGCGCTGACGCAGTAAGTGTTTTCTGGAATTTAAATAAATCTTAAATGATTTATTATTTTCATAAAATGCCCAAAACATCTAAAATTCATATAAAATCAACCGTAACTCAGAATGAAATAAGTTATATATGAAAAATGATCAGAAAAATCCAATCTACCCATCTGTACCATTTTCATGCATGTTAGAACAACTTATCACTACTGTTTAGGACAAATGAAATGAATGGCATTTGAATAATCACATATGGAGTTTGAATTTGAATCTTGTATTCAAACCAACTTCATTTAATCTGTTCTAAGTTGCATTAGCCAAAACACACTCATTTTGGCCATGTCATATCATGCATCATATTGTGCATTGCATTGATTGTATTTCTTCTCTATTGCCGGTGTTTGTTCCCTCCCAGTAAACGTGGTTCCGACGATGAGTTCGATGACACCAATGAAGAACTATATTATCTTCGGAAGTGCGTGCAAGCAAAACCCCTTGTTCATTCCGATACAATCCCTCTCTCGCTCCTGCTCTCTTTTCTGCATTAGGACAACAACGATTCAACTGTTACATGCTTCGTAGTTGAACCCTTATCCTCTGCATGACCTGTCATTGTCACAAGAATAGATGAAACCCACTAGCATGAGTAGGAGTTATCGAGCCTGATGTGCCCGCTCATTCATGCTTGTTTGTCATGCCTGCTATTGCTTAGAATTGTGTCAGTCCGATTCATGGGGAATGAATCGGAGGTGTGTGAACATGTCCCTCTTGTTGAGAGCTAAATGTGTGAACACGATTTGGTAAAGGTAGCGGTGAGAGGCCATGTAGGAGTACATGGTGGGTTGTCTCATTGCAGCCGCCCTCGTGAACTGAGTTACGTGTTTGTGATCCATGAACAGTTACTACCACACATTGGGTTCCGTAACTCGACCTCTCGGCTTCTTAATCACACTTGTTCTCTGTCCAGGAGTTGCAACTAGTTTCTGGTGTTTGTAGGTAGTGTTAGTAGTCTACCAAGTGGCACCCGGTACAGGTGGGCTTGGGACAGACTAGGCACCGTGGCACGGGGTACCAAGCGTAGATCCACCCGTCGAGATGGGCTTGGGAACCCTGCTAACATCGTTTGGTGCCGTGAGCGACACCCCGGCCGGATATCCTTGCGGATGGAACCCGAATAGACGATAAACCTGGACGAGAGGCTTGAGTGTTTAGGTATGCCGTGGCCGACTCCCTCGCCCGGCTTCCGCTTGAAGGTTGTCGAGATACATGACGTGTACAGGGCGATAAGTGGCGAGAGCGTGTGTGAAGAAGTACACCCCTGCAGGGTTATCATTATCTATTCGAATAGCCGGACTCCTCGGATATGGAAACTTGGACCCCTTGCATAGTTCATAGACAAGTGAAAGTGGATACTCTAAAATGCGCAAGATAAGTGTGAGTGCTATGGATGGCGTTCTCGTAGGGAGACGGGAGCGGATCCATAGTGGTGTATTGATATGGTGAATATGTGGACTCGTGTGCGCCACCTCAAAGAGTTACTTGAAGTCGTAGTTCAGGATAGCCACCGAGTCAAAGCTGGCTTGCTGCAGTTAAACTCCACCACCCCTTTGTTGATAATGATGCATATGTAGATAGTTCTAATGTAAGTCTTGCTGGGTACATTTGTACTCACGTTTGCCTATTTTATGTTTTTGCAGAGAGACTTCAGTCTCGCTAGTAATTCCGCTTGGACTTCGACGTTTAGCTTGTTACCTCAGCTACGATCTTGTGCCCTCGGCAGGATCTGGTAGATAGTCAGGCTTCTCAGCCTTTTTCATTTCTAGATGTCTGTACCCAGACATGTTAAGCTTCCGCTTGTGCTTTGACTTGTATGCTCTGAATGTTGGGTCATGAGATCCATGTTTGTAATATCTTGCTCCTCGAAGCCTAATGAATAAATACTTGAGTCGTAGAGTCATGTTGTGATGCCATGTTGTATTTGCACATATCGAGCATATTGTGTGTATGTTATTGAAATGCTTGGTATGTGTGGGATCTGACTATCTAGTTGTTTATCCTTAGTAGCCCCTCTTACCGGGAAATGTCTCCTAGTGTTTTCACCGAGCCATGGTAGCTTGCTCTTGCTCCGAACACTTAGGCTGGCCGGCATGTGTCCTTCTTCGTTCTGTGTGGTCTGTCCTTCGGGAAATGTCACACGATGAATACCGAGAATCCTGTTAGCCGCTACAGCCCGGTTCACCGGAGTCCTCGCTAGCCAAGTGCTACAGCCTGGATTCACTCGCCGATGACCGACACGCTCGATCCGGGTCATGGATGCTGTCTCGTAAGTTTGTGCCACTTTGGGTTTATGACTAGCCATGTCAGCCGGGCTCCTTATCATATGGATGCTAGCGACACTATCATATACGTGTGCCAAAAGGCGCAAACAGTCCCGGCAAAGGTAAGGCGACACTGTGGGAATACCGTGCGTGAGGCCGCAAAGTGATATGAGGTGTTACATGCTAGATCGATGTGGCATTGAGTCGGGTCCCGACAGCTTTGGTAGCAGAGCTTGATCGCTGTGAGGATTACCAAGCCAAACTGGTCGAAGTTGAGTCTAGAAATGCTTTAGTTATATGTAGGGGAATTGATTGTGGGTTGGAACGTAAGGCTCTTTTTACTCCTTATACCTTATGCCCTTCTGATCTGAGTCAGCCTCTTCTTTTCTACCGGGGTTAAGAACTAGGCCTTCTCTTCTCTCTATTAGGATCACGTGTTACTAATCCGTAGACTTATAGGATTGTTGGTTTCAAGCCTCAGTTAAGTTCCTACTACTTCCGTATGTTGATTGTTGATCTCGAACCTTGATATTGTGATGATCAAGTGGTTATGCCACCATTTTTGTAGCATGTATAAATTCTTTTGAGCATTTACAGCCGTTATGCTGTCCGAGTCATCCCAGGTTTCTAAACAGTCTGATGCATTTGCAAATCCCTTCCTCCCGTTCCTGATGTCCTTTTAGGCCAGGTTAATCACACTAATTGCTGAGTTGAGGTACTCTATTGCCTCGACATATATGTTGGAGTTATTATTATGACCCTAGGTGTCTTAGGGGATCACCTAGTAATTTAGCCATGCTTTGTGTTCCCAGTGTGATGATTCTGGCCATCAGTCTCAAAAGCATCCCGTGATGCCACTTAGTATGTAGGTATTCCACTTCTGGGTTTTGAACCCGAGATTCACCCTACTTACCTCGTGTTATCAGTGTTGCTAGTTCCTTCAGGTTATTAGTAACCTTTGCTATAGTCCTCGAGGTCCGTGGTATATCGTTCTTCCAAATACCATGAACCATTCTTGGCAGGAGTTCTTTTGAATCAAAAGATCACAACGAGAGTGCTCTTGATGAGTTCTCCATTCTATATTGTGAATCGCGGTTCTACCTTCAAACATGGGTTATCCGGAAGAAATATGTTTAACTTGTTCGACATACTAACCTATGCATCCACAACTCGTAAAGATATATGTTCCTTTGAGTTGTCCTCTCAGTAGTTAGATTCGATCCTTGTCTATCAGTTGATAGCCAAGGTTATGGCGTGCATTCATGTTATCGATGCCTATTATTCTTGTGGTCCATCGAGCCATTCTATTCCGGAATGACTAGGAGAAACAAACTCCAGCACCTCATCCATTTCTTGGACTGGTCAAAGCAGTTGTACTCCGCAGATCAAAATGCCAATCCAGTTTTTGTTCTGTTCTACCTTGGAGTATTACCCCCTTTATGTCAGGATTGTCATTGGAATTGCAGCATCTCTCATGAATTCTTGACGTAGTGATACTCTCTCCATCATTATTCATTTCTCGGTTCCACTGTTGTTGCAATCGGAATGTCGACGAGTGAATCGTGATGTGTGAATTCAATACTCCTAGCAACCTTGTTGCTTGGTAGTTAAAGGACAATAATTTCATTCTTAGCGTGTTGGTTTTGAATCATCATTCTAAGATAGATTGTGCTACCTAGTCCTTATTTCTGGTGCACTCCTGATCAATGAGTTAGGATTGTCCAATCCCTTGTTTATTTGATCATATCGTCTTGCCCTGAAAAGCAAGATTGTTCTCGAGCTTAATAACATATCGGTGGCTCGTGATTTTCCGAATATCTTCTCGGAAGTGTTACCAGGTTGTCACCTGACCGCTATGTTGAGCTCGTGATCAAGTTGGTTTTCGAAACCACCTTTTCTCCATGAATCCGTGTTGGATACCCCTGAACTGGTTGGTTAAGCTAAACAACAACTTGGAGAGTTGGAAGATAAAAGCTTGTCCGACTCAGTTCATTCCAAGGAATATCCTTCTGTATGTGTGTTGAAGAAAGATGATATTCTCATCGATTGGTCCTCGTGATTAGTTGTTGGATCTGTTGTCATGTCAAAACTTTGATTTGAGTGTGGGCTATCCTCAAATCAAATCAGAACCAACGATGTTCGTAATGTTGTCTTACTCGTGGTTTTTCCTCGAGCATACACCATTATATCTTTTGGTCTGACCAATGCTATCATTGTGTTCACATAGTTGTGGAATTCCATCTTCATGGGAATCTCGATGACTTGTTGTTGAGCTCATCAGCAGCATTTTATCCTCTCCATGATTCATGTGTACATCTAAGTTAGCATTGGAAACTTGTGTAAGCATTTTCTTCATGACCATTTGTGAAGCATATGTTTGGATGAAAGAAGTGACTTTCTTTGACTCATGTGCATTTGGTGCAAGTTGCCGCTGTGAGTTCGAGAAAGATTGTTTTTGTTTCCCCTGGTACCATCCCAAGTCAGTCATGCATGTGCGAAGTATGCTATGGTTTGACAGGCTCGCAACCTTCATTCTATATGTATCCCTAGCACACCAAGCCACTGATTGATTTGTTCAAGTATAAGAAGTTCATCGATAAGTATACAAGGACTTCGATATCCTCGATGATGGTTCCCCACCTGAACTCGGTAGTGTTTTATTTATAAGACTACTACGTGGTCATGCTTGCTTTGGACAGCGTGTTCACAGGTTTGTAGCAGAACCAGCTCATGTTTTGGAGCTTGCTATTGTAGTTCCTTTCCCGAGAATCTCGCAACTTCATCTCGTCGATTTGTGTTGCAAACTTTAATTTTTCTTTCTAGACTTGACGAGTCTGGAATAATCTGACACCAACCGGATCTGAATCTCAGGCAGATATGATGGTTGGAACTATTCTAAGATCTATGATGTAGGTCCCGACAAGGTTGATGTTGGCCGACACACCTAGCCGAAGATCTATTATTGTAGCATCTTAACTGAGCAAGTTGACCATCCTCTCCATAAGGATGTCGTGCGACTTATTTTAGAAGTTGTTCCTTATGGATCCTTTGTTCTCCGGTTGCGGACCTTTACTTGATGTTCCAGATACCAACTGGTATTGGGTTAAACTGGTACATCAAGGAGAACATTAGAAGCGGAGTGCTAAATGTCTCTCGGTCGATCATCCAGATTTTGTCCCCTTGGCCACGCTAAGGTGAAATCTGAGAAAGTGTTACCTTCCTTTATATCTGCATCCTCCACCGGCATTCGTCATGGTAGTATGTTGTGTTGCCAGGATCCCTGACACGGATATTGGTAAAACCTTGATGATTATGGAAATCCTCAAGCTCTTGAGAGCACACACAAGCGCTAGGTGTTATCATCGGCACTAACTGGGCTTCCTCTCAGTTTCTTCGATTATGCTAAAACTTTCAAACAGTGGACTCACTCTCTACTGTTGAGTTTTTCCCCAGTTACTAAAATCATCCCTTGTGTTGTTTTTAACAAGGTAATCCACATCATCCATTCTAATCCGGGTATGCCATTCCACCAAACCCCTCCAAACGATCGCTTGAGAATTGCCTTAGGCTGGTATAAAGAGTTCCGATGATCTCTGAATCAAAGGTAATTCTTTTTGCCACTTAAGGGATATTCCTACGAGTAACCTTCCCTAAGGTGCCCCGTTATGGATTCATGGCAATTTACTCGCTACTTTGAAACCCTCGTCAAATTGTTCCTTCTGTCGCTCCTCATGCATGTTTTGCCTCTCAGCTCGAGAGATGTTTCAATGTCGCACTCCGTGAGTTGATCCTGAGTTGTTCGACCTTCGATAAGATCGATCCCTCTAGAGTTTTCCTTTTCCTCTCTCTGTCATGTTAGTTGGAGTTCTCAGAGCAAGACGACGAAACAAATATGATGATCGAATCAACGTTCTTACGAGGTGCAAGTTGGATCATGAAGATCAAGTTAGCTTTGTATCCCCTCTATTCTCCTTACCTCACGTCTTGAATCTCGGGACGAGATTTTTGTTTAGTGGGGGTGAGTTGTCACATCCCTAGTTCTGGTAATGCTTAGTGCTTGCATTAGAGTGTTGCATCATGTTAAAATTCTATTTAAATTGAAATGGGGATTGATCAAACCCCAGCATCAGAAAGAATTCAACTAGGTTCAAATAAAAATCATTTTTAATGAATCCAAAATGCCTTTGAAAATGTTCATGATTTTTGATAAAGGTGAAAACCTCTGCCAACAATGAAGGACATATTTTTAGGTCATCCTGGATTTTTGAATTAAATCATATGTATTTGATTTGGGGCATTTAAATTCTATAAATAAATTTAAATGCTTCAAAAATTCTGAAAACAGATGAGGGCCTCTGAAATAACTCAGTTGCTGCCCACAAATATTTTCAGAATTTATAGAGTTGGTTTGGGACTAAAACTAAATCAGAAACAAACCGCAAAATTTAGAAAAAGAAAAATTGAAACAGAAAGAGCAGGACCATACCTGCCAGCCCACCTACCTAGCGCCTACTGGTTCGGCCCAGCACAACCCAGCCCACTGGCCCTGTTGCCAGTCATCTCCCACCTCTGCCAGAAGGCAGAGGCGAGGCGTGGCGCGCGCCTGAGAGCCCCCCGGCCACCTCCTGCTTCCACCTGGGAGCCCCGGGCCTTCTACCAGCGCCACGGAGACGCCCGAAGCCCTTGTCCCCTCTCCCTCACTCGCTGCTCTCTCTCCCCTCCCCTGGCTCTCTCCCCTGAGCACACCCGACCGCCACCGTCGCCGCCGCTCTCCGCTGCCGCGCCCACCGAGCTCGCCTGACCTCCCCACTGTATCCCTAGGCTCCGCCGCGGCTCTGCACGTCGACGAGAAGAACAAAACAAGCCTCGGGAGCCCCTCAGCCACGCCATCGCCGTCGTCCTCATCCTCGGGAGCCGACCACCGCCGTCGTCGATTCGCCGGCCACAGGACGTCCCCGAGCCCGCCGAATACTTCAATCGATGCGCTGTGAGCCCCCGAACATTTCCCCCCTAATCCCTCCTCCATTTGATTGCCGTAGCCGCTGCCCCTTGCTAACAAAGCAGCCGCCCAAGACGGGCTCGTCGCCGCGAAACCCCGTGACCATTTGGTCACAGGCGTGCACCCGTTGTGCTTTCGCGACCAGAGCCCCTCCAGCGCCTCGGCTCCCTCGTTTGTGAGCAGCAAGACCGAACCCGACCGCACTCCGAGCTCGGCCACCGCCACGAGCTCGCCGTCGTCGGTTCCGTCCACCGAGCACGGCCACCACCACTGCTCGGCGCAGCGCCAACGAGGGCTCTCCAACGAGCCCAAGCACACCTCGAACCGAGCCCTATGGGCATTTTCCAACACCTCCGCGCGTTCGCCATGGCGGCGGCCTAACTCTCGCGAAAACGCCATCAGCACTAATCTAATGACCCTCTGGGTCACTTACATGTGGGCCCATGCCTCATCGACACTTTTAGTTAGGACTAAATTAGCGCTAACGGTCTTTGTTAATTAACTAGACACCGACATGTGGGGCCCATTGTCAGTTTGACCCGTAAGGCGCTGTTGATCACGACGCATGCATGGCCGAAGCGCTGATGCGATAAGTATTTTCGGAATTTAAATAAATCTTAAATGATTTATTATTTTGAAAATGCCCAAAACATCTAAAATTCATATAAAATCAACCGTAACTCGAATGAAATAAGTTATATATGAAAAATGATCAGAAAAATCCAATCTACCCATCTGTACCATTTTCATGCATGTTAGAACAACTTATCACTACTGTTTAGGACAAATGAAATGAATGGCATTTGAATAATCACATATGGAGTTTGAATTTGAATCTTGTATTCAAACCAACTTCATTTAATCTGTTCTAAGTTGCATTAGCCAAAACACACTCATTTTGGCCATGTCATATCATGCATCATATTGTGCATTGCATTGATTGTATTTCTTCTCTGTTGCCGGTGTTTGTTCCCTCCCAGTAAACGTGGTTTTGACGATGAGTTCGATGACACCAATGAAGAACTATATTATCTTCGGAAGTGCCAGGCAAGCAAAACCCCCTTGTTCATTCCGATACAATCCCACTCTCTCGCTCCTGCTCTCTTTTACTGCATTAGGACAACAATGATTCAACTGTTACATGCTGCGGTAGTTGAACCCCTTATCCTCTGCATGACCTGTCATTGTCACAGTAAATAGATGAAACCCACTAGCATGAGTAGGAGTTGTCTGAGCCCTGATGTGCCTACTCATTCATGCTTGTTTGTCATGCCTGGTATTGCTTAGAATTGTGTCAGGTCTGATTCATCGGGAATGAATCGGAGGTGTGTGAACATGTCCTACTGTTGAGAGCTAAATGTGTGAACACGATTTGGTAAAGGTAGCGGTGAGAGGCCATGTAGGAGTACATGGTGGGTTGTCTCATTGCAGCCGTCCTCAGGAACTGAGTTCTGTGTTTGTGATCCATGAACAGTTACTACCACACATTGGGTTCCGGTAACTCGACCTCTCTCGGCTTCTTAATCACACTTGTTCTCTGTCCAGGAGTTGCAACTAGTTTCTGGTGTTTGTAGGTAGTGTTAGTAGTCTACCAAGTGGCACCCGGTACAGGTGGGCTTGGGACAGACTAGGCACCGTGGCACGGTGTACCAAGCGTAGATCCACCCGTCGAGGTGGGCTTGGGAACCCTGCTAACATCGTTTGGGGCCGTGAGCGACACCCCGGCCGGATATCCTTGCGGATGGAACCCGAATAGACGATAAACCTGGACGAGAGACTTGAGTGTTTAGGTAGGCCATGGCCGACTCCCTCGCCCGGCTTCCGCTTGAAGGTTGCCGAGATACATGGCGTGTCTGAGGCGATAAGTGGCGAGCGTGTGTGAAGAAGTACACCCTGCAGGTTATCATTATCTATTGAATAGCCGGATTCCTTGGATATGGAAACTTGGACCCCTTGCATAGTTCATAGACAAGTGAAAGTGGATACTCTAAAATGCGCAAGATAAGTGTGAGTGCTATGGATGGCGTTCTCGTGAGGGAGGCGGAGCGGATCCATAGTGGTGTATTGATATGGTGAATATGTGGACTCGTGTGCGCCACCTCAAAGAGTTACTTGAAGTCGTAGTTCAGGATAGCCACCGAGTCAAAGATGGCTTGCTGCAGTTAAACTCCACCACCCCTTTGTTGATAATGATGCATATGTAGATAGTTCTGATGTAAGTCTTGCTGGGTACATTTGTACTCACGTTTGCCTATTTTATGTTTTTGCAGAGAGACTTCAGTCTCGCTAGTAATTCCGCTTGGACTTCGACGTTTAGCTTGTTACCTCAGCTACGATCTTGTGCCCTCGGCAGGATCTGGTAGATAGTCAGGCTTCTCAGCCTTTTTCATTTCTAGATGTCTGTACCCAGACATGTTAAGCTTCCGCTTGTGCTTTGACTTGTATGCTCTGAATGTTGGGTCATGAGACCCATGTTTGTAATATCTCGCTCCTCGGAGCCTAATGAATAAATACTTGAGTTGTAGAGTCATGTTGTGATGCCATGTTGTATTTGCACATATCGAGCATATTGTGTGTATGTTATTGAAATGCTTGGTATGTGTGGGATCTGACTATCTAGTTGTTTATCCTTAGTAGCCCCTCTTACCGGGAAATGTCTCCTAGTGTTTTCACCGAGCCATGGTAGCTTGCTACTGCTCCGGAACACTTAGGCTGGCGGCATGTGTCCTTCTTCGTTCTCGTATCCGTCCCTTCGGGAAATGTCACGCGATGAATACCGAGTCCTGTTAGCCGCTACAGCCCGGTTCACGGAGTCTTGCTAGCCCAGTGCTACTGATGGATTCACTCGTGATGACCGACACGTTCGATGTCGGGTCATGGATGCTGTGCACTGTAAGTTTGTGCCACTTTGGATTTATGACTAGCCATGTCAGCCGGGCTCCTTATCATATGGATGCTAGCGACACTATCATATCGTGTGCCAAAAGGCTAAACGGTCCCGGGCAAAGGTAAGGCGACACCCGTGGGAATACCGTGCGTGAGGCCGCAAAGTGATATGAGGTGTTACATGCTAGATCGATGTGGCATTGAGTCGGGGTCCTGACATAACAGAAGGAAGTAAAACTTTATACTTACGCTGGGGGCTGCGCTGGGGGCTGCTTCGGGGAGTAATTGCCGGGTCCGACAAGGTGGTCTCGGACGCACCCTCTGTTGTCACAGCAGGGTCGTCCTCGATGACAACCATGGGGACCTTGGCTCTCTTCGCCGCTCTCTGGGCCAGAGTCCTGAAAAGGTACAAGGTTCAGAATAAAGCAGATCAGATACAAGACAAAGACAGCAAGGAATCGAAGAACTACAAATACAACAGAGAAACTTACTCCTCTTCCTCCTCATCGGAGCTGAGTGCGGAGAGGTCGAAATCAGGCCCACCTTCTACGCGACGAGGCGGAGGAGTAGGTGCCCTTGGCTGCTTGGCGGGGGCAGCGGCAGTAGTCTGGGACGACCCCGCTCCAGTTGCCGCCGCGGTACGAGGTGCTCCCGCGGCAACATTACTTCTCGTGGCGGAGCGCGTCCCACAGCGCGTCGGCTGCTGGCCCGTCTGCCGCCCTACTACATCCCCGGCCTTGCGGAGACGCCTTCTTGGTGGAGCTGGGGGCTACGCTGATGGCTCCGCTTGCGGCAAGCTTCCTGGAGATGGCGGGCCGCTCGCACCCTCGGCAGGCTCGCTCGACTCAGCTTCAGATTCGGCAAGCGCTTCCTCGCCGTCAAGCCACTCCCGCTCGGCAAGGCTTGCCGCCTCTACTGCCTCTGCCTCCTCCACGGTGAACCCAAATTCACCCGGGGCAGCGGCTGCGCCGCCTCTTCCGCCCTGGTGGCGATGCGCTGCATCTCCTCCTCAGTGGTGTCGCGGGTGAGGCTTCCCTGCTCGTCGGCACGGACCGCTACCTCCACCAGGCCGTCGAAGAACTGCTGCACGACATCGTCTGCAGGCTCCTGCCAGGTGGGGACGATTCCATGCGAGTCGCACTGCGGCATCACGACGCGGATACGGTCAAGCGGAGAGTTGTTGCACAGCGGAACGACACCCGCCGGCAATCTGAACCACTCGGGATGATTGGGGTCGTGCTTGAACAGCTCCTTGAGCATCTCATCCAGCTCCAAGACAGTGAAATTGAAGTTGAGGCCTAGGCGCAGCCTCATGATGTCCGCCGGACCCCCGAACAGCCAGGCGGGTCTCCCCCTCTCCTGCAGAGGGGCGATGCGGCGGCGAAGAAAGTCCACGCCAACAGCACCTACAGTGAGCCCGGCAAGCCTGAGTCGCAAGATCCGGGTGGTGGCGATCTTCAGCTTGGCATCATCCGTGGCCAGGGCGCTCCAATCATTGCCGCGCACTGCTGGGGTTTGGTGCAGGGCAGTGAACGGCTGCGGGTTCTCCTCGACAATCCAGCACCACTCCGCTCTCCACTCCTCCCATTTGCTGCGGAGCTCCCCTCCAGATAGGCCTCCTTCTTGCCGACCCTCGAGATCAAGGCGATCCCGCCGGATAAGGGCTCTCCGCTCTCGACCCGGGGCATGAAGTAGTGGCGGAAAAGGCTACATTTGGGTGGACTCCGACAAAGTTTTCGCAGAGATGTGCGAAAACCGCCATGGTCAGGACAGCATTGGGGGTGAAATCAAGGAGGTGGAACCCGTAGGTGTTCATGATGTCCCAGAAGAACTCGGAGAAAGGCGGGCGGAGCCCGCAGTAGAAGAACAGTACGAAGAAGGGGTATCCGTTTGGAACCCATTTCGAAGCGGCGGCGGAGAGTACCTTCGTGCGCGGATGCGCTCGCGTCTCCGTCGACCAGAAGAGGTAGTACCACTCCCTCAGCTCCGCCGCGATGAACTCGGGGGGGAAGGTGGCCCGCTCCTTCCGCAGCGCCTCAAGCCGCAGCGCCTCGGCCGACTTCGCGCCCTTCCCGGTTTTCGGAGCCATGGCGGAGGTGGTGTGGGAGATCGAAGGCGTTGGCGGCGACGGCGGCAATGAAGCGGGCGCTGCTCTTTCAGCTTTGGAAGGAGGGCGGCGGAGATTTCGGAGAAAGGAACAGCAAATGGCGAAGGTGGGGAAACTGCCCCTGTTTCCCCTGCTTATAAAGAGGGACAAGGCGAACGTTACGCTTTTTCCGAATAAAGAACCACCCACGACCTCTCCAACGACGCCGCATTCGACGCATGCCGTTAGGGGAGAGCGCGGTGGATACGGAGTGAGATACAGTGTGGACCCAGCCCGCGCGTTCCCGTGCACTGTTTTGGGCCTGGCCCAATAGCGCTCGGCACCGTGTGTGGCCCAGGCCCGGGGGCTCCTGTCGGTGTACTAAAGTAGGGGTACCTTAGTATCCCGAACTTGTGCACGGGCAGTCGCAGCGTCCCGCGGCCAGGCTTGCCGGGTGCCCGCCAAGATCCTCCGTGGTTCCTATTGGAGCCATTCAAGAACAAAGTGTTCAAGCTGGGAAGGACAAGGCCCCGGCAAGAGGAGCTTGCCGGGAAGGCCAACCAAGGCATTTTCAAGGAACTTGCCGCGACGCGCTGCGCGTCCCGGCAAGACCCGGCGAGTGACAAGCTTCCGGACGCGACAAGACAACGGTCGCGGCAAGACGCTTGCCGCGGCAGGATGCCACTCTGTACCTACGCACCAGCGCCTCCGTCAACGTGTCGCCCTGGGACCGTTCCAGGCGCACGTGGCGAGAGGCTGTGCAGCCAAGCGGTGCGAGGTGGCGAGTGGGGATGACAAGATGGCCATCGTGGCAAGCGGTGGTGCCCCTAACGGTCACTTTTCTGCACTGTTTGGGCGACACAGACGGGCATTTAATGCCTTTGTCCCCTGCCGTCAGAGTTAGGTAGGATGCACTGTGCAAGTAGTTGTACCAACCACCTCTTTTCCATTTGTACCCTTGCATGCGTTGCCACCTGTTGGTGACCCCTTGAGCATATAAAAGGAGGCCCA
This sequence comes from Aegilops speltoides, assembly GCA_021437245.1. Taxonomy (NCBI): domain Eukaryota; kingdom Viridiplantae; phylum Streptophyta; class Magnoliopsida; order Poales; family Poaceae; genus Aegilops; species Aegilops speltoides. Next base: position 26,915 of record JAHHZJ010000395.1, read on the forward strand.
TGCGCAACGTAGGGGGGGTTCGAAACCATAAAACACTCACACTCGGTATTGTAGCTCTGAACGCTCTCGAGCAAGAACACAATACAGCCCGACAAGCAGTAGTAGGAGTATTATCTCTCCGGAGAGCTCCGAAGCTGGGTAAAATCGCTCGCGTGCCCCGCCTCGATCCGCTCTTTTTGCGACCTCCGCCCCCCGCCGGACCGAAAAGGGGCCCTTTGCCCCATAGGTGTTCGTTCCCACGACAGAAGTAATTTACTATAGAGATATGACCTATTCATGGTGATATTTTCGGTTTATGCAAACATATACATGTAATAGTTGTTTTTGAGCAAATTTATTAGCATCGGTCAAATTGTTTTTATTGAGATAATATAGTAGCACTAATTTTGTTGGAGAGGATTTTGTCATTTTAACTAGCATTATGTATGTGATCAAATATAATGTTTATCGACAACAAATGGATTTGTTGGTATCAATGGATTGGTTTTATTGATAATATTTTCTGCTATTTCATTTTTAGTAGACTTTGACAATTATTTTGTAACAAATCTATGCGGTGAGATAAAAATGTTAACTGTTCTGAAAAAAAGATGGGCACAAAAAATAGTACACGCTATCGATGAGGACCTTTTCTATTCTTCACAAACGAGTCTACTAGACATATGCCTCGAAAGTTTTACGAAGAAATCTACAAGAAATGCTTAAATATCTTACGTTAAGAACGACATTCACTGTTAAGTTTATGAATCATATGACTACAATGAATGCAACATAACTCTGTTGAGGTCACGGATATAACTTACAGAGATGGACATGAAAAGTAAATTAGTTCACTATAATGTGACATACACTTGGTCATATTTATTTAGTTTTGACTATATATGTGATGTATACATAAAAGGTAAATTTGCTAATTGTAAATATCACAAACACATAAAAAGTGGAAAAAAATACTATAAATGTTACATACACATAAAAACTTTGGTGTTTGAAAGATGCGACTGAGCTCCTAAGCATGCATATACAAAAAGGCATGTGTAATGAAGGCGAATAATTTGATTCAAAACATGGGTGATTAAAACACTCAAAACAATCGAGGATCAAAGAAAGTGATGTAAAAATATCACATTATTAAGCACCATGCATGACACATCAGCATCCGTAGAGTTGATACTTCCACATTACCTACTTGCTGCCACTGCCACTACTATAGTAGCAGTAATCAGAATCAGACACATCCATCTCCTTGAACCATTATCTCTTAGCCTTTGCGGTCGTCGAAAATAAGTTCTTTCACACGGTCTCCTTAACGTTCTTGAGAACGACAAAGTAGAGCTTCGACATCGATAGCTTCGTCATATATAGCGTGTTGTCCTGCATGAACTTCTCATCATTGCCACCGGACCACGCTCACTTCTGGTTTGGCAGCCAATATTGGTTCTACATCTTAGATAGGCCACCCTGCATGATCACTAGTTTCTCCATCTCTAAGCGCGACCTTGTGATGCTTGTCCCATCCATGACCCAGATGCGTCTGCTGCGATGAAAAATGTCCTCTAACTATTGGCCGGAATGTCGGGCAGTAAGGTACGTGTCTTACAACAATGAGTCCTCGATAAAGCTCTTCCGGATCGTCTCAAACTCCTCTTTCGCTGGAATCTTGAGACATTACACATTTGTAGCATCGGACCATGCACATGCTGAAGTAGTACTTTAAACCTACTTTCGTTTGTCAAATCATCACAAGTTAGTTAAGGGTGACACATGCACTAGTTGTTTCTTGTATCATGCAAGACAAACAGATTATATGAAGTATGGATTTCAATTTACATGGTTTCGAAATCTGGTGAGTTATCTAATGAAGTAATAATATCAATGTAGATGGTTATGAAATCTAAAGAACGGAAAAACAAAATGAAATGGCAAGCACGTGTGTGAAATGTTACTCCCTTCATTTCTAAATATAGTGCACATTAGCCATTGTAAAATTTTGCAAGCATTGGTCAAAATCTATGGCGCTCATCATGTTTGTGTCAACGGTAGGGGAACCCTATCCCCTTCCACCTAGGTCCGGATGCAAGGAGTCGGTGGGTCACAGACACACACCTGGCCACCAAAGAACAACAATCCAAAAAGAGTCGGAACTAGCTGTAACTGCCAACCTCCAAAAAAAATTGATGTTCGGAGTCAGAACTGAGGAGCACCCAACAATCCCAGTGCCACTCTCCCAAAGAAACATCCATCCACGGGAGGTCCAATGAGGTCACAACACAAAAGGCGCCATCGCCACCTAACCCGACACCGGTTTTGGGATTTTTCTAGAGCTCCGGGTCAGGGTGGAGAGGAGAGACCCCAATGGTGCCTCTAGGGAGAAAATTAACACACACAAACACACACACACACACACAATCATGTCGCAGTGTCTAGAGAACTAACCAACGATTTCTCTTCACTCGAGCTTACACCGCCAACCCCACTAGCACCTGATCAACCAACCAAGGCTACAAGATAGAAAAGGCAGGTATTGGCGCGAATGAGTTGAGGAGGATATGATCTATACCTTCTAATCTGGAGGGGAAGGGGGGAAATATGGGTTGAGAGCACAACCAACCGAATCCTAGCCACTCGTGTAGAAAAGGTAGCCATCTAGCACATCCGACGCACGCTACCTTGCCATCTAGGATGCCTCCTAGGTGTCCCGGGTTGTCTGCAAGGGAATGAAGCGGCAAAAATCTCACCACAACCTTCATCACCAAGCACGCAAGCTTGCCCGATGAACACCTCCGGCGGCAACATGAGAGGGCGGGGGTGGTAGTGTTGGGGAAACCCTAGTCGCCTTAGAGTCCCCGGATTCATTAGAATGATAGGAAAGAGCTCGAAGCCAACTAGGCACAAAGTCGTATGAAAATATCAAGAGGCCCTGGGAGAAAAATGTGAGGGCCCTCAAAACATCCCAAGGACATCCACAACCAAGTAGCACAGCCTGACCTCAAAAATCTCTCGAGAAATTTGTCGCATTCATTTCTATAGTTGATCAAATTGTGGAATTACCTCATCAGCCATGATTCTCCGGGTGAGCTGCCTTGAGGACGTGATTTAGGTCCACGGTGGTGGTTAATAGGTTGGTGGTAGTATGATGATAGTTTGGGGGTACTTATGTTGTGGTAGCTAAGGTAATATTTATAGAGAATGAACGAAGCACAATTGCAAATACTCTCTCTATTGGTAAATAAGAAGCGTGGAGGTATCAACTAATGGCCAATGTAGACCATGGTGCCTATTCATGCGGCTACGGAGATGTTGGCAAATTTAAATTCACCCATTTTTATATCAAACATGAAGTAATTTACTACAGATATATGACATATACATGGCTATATTTATGGGTTATGCAAACATATACAGGTAATAGTTGTTATTGATTAAATATATTAGCGTCAGTCAAATTGTTTTTCTTGAGAGTATAGTACCACTAATTTCGTTGGAGAGGATTTTTTCATTTTAACTAGCATTATGTATGTGATGAGATATATATTTATCGACAACAAATGGATTTGTTTGTATCAATTAATTTGTTTTATTGATAATATTTTTGTGCTATTTCATTTTACTAGATTTTGACATTTATTTTTCAACATATCTAAGCAGTGAGATAAAAATGTTAACTATTCTAAAAGGAAGATGGGGATAAAAAATAGTACACGCTATCAACGAGGACCATTTCTATACTTCAAAAATGAGTCTACTAAACATATGCCTCGAAAGTTTTATGAAAAAATCTACAACAAATGCTTAAATATCTTATGTTAAGAATGACATTCATGGTTAAGATTATGAATCCTATGACTACAATGAATGCAACATGACTCTGCTGAGGTCATGGACATAACTTAGAAAGATGGACATCAAAAGTAAATTAGTTCACTCTAAATGTGACATACACTTAGTCATATTTATTTAGTTTTGACTATATATGTGGTGTAAACATAAAAGGTAAATTTGCTAATTGTAAATATCACAAACACATAAAAAGTGGAAATAAATACTATAAATGTTACATACAAATAAAGACTTTGGTGTTTGTAAGATGCGACTGAGCTCCTGAGCATGCATATACAAAAAGGCATGTGTAAAGGTGAAAATTTTGATTCAAAACATGAGTGATTAATTAACAACCCACACTCAAAACAATCAAGGATCAAACAATGTGATGCAAAAATATCAAATTATTAAGCACCATGCATGACACATCGGCATCCATAGAGTTGATACTTCCACATTACCTATTTGCTGCGACTGCCACTAGTATAGCAGCAGTAATCAGAATCCGATGCATCCATCTCCTCAAACCATTATCTCCTAGCCTTTGCAGCCGTCGACAACAAGTTATTTCACACGGTCTCCTTAATGTTCTTGAGAATGACAAAGTAGAGGTTTGATGTCGATAGCTTTGTCATATATAGTGAGTTGTCTGCATGAACTTCTCATCATTACCGCCGGCCCACGCTCGCTTCCTGTTTGGCAGCAATTATTGGTTGTACATCTTGGATAGGCCACCCTGCATGATCACCAGTCTCTCCATTTCTAGGCGCGACCATGGGATGCTTGTCTTATCCATGACCCAGATGTGGCTGCTGCCATGTGAAAAATCATCTGGCTATTGGCCAGAGTGTCGGGCACTAGGGTATGTGTCGTACAACAATGAGTCCTCGACAATTAAAGCTCTTGTGGATCGTCTCAAACTCCTCTTTCACTGGAATCTTGAGACATTTCACACATTTGTAGCATCGTACCATGCACATGCTAAAGTAGTACTTCAAACCTTGTTTCGTCTATCTAATCACCGAAGTTAGTTAAGGGTGACACATGCACTTGTTGTTTCTTGTATCAGGTAAGACAAACAGATTATATGAAGTACGGATTTGAATTTACATGGTTTGGAAATCTGACGAGTTATCTAATCAAGTAAGAATATCAAATTAGATGGTTATGAAATCTACAGAACGAAAAAAATAAGAAGAAATGGCAAGCACGCGTAGAATTTTCTCAAGTTCCATATTGCCAACTTGTCGACAGACCTCTTGTACTTCATCCATTTATCCTTATCATCAGGCTCGTTAGTAAACAAACAAGATTTCTTTGCAATAGCTTGGTGTTTAAACAAATTATAATTCGAGAAGCATATTTGTTGTAGTATGATAAATTGAACCACATATGAACTGTTACTCCATTCACTTCAAAATATAGTGCACATTAGCCATGGTAAATTTTTGCAAGCATTGGTCAAAATCTGTGGTGCTCATTATGTTTGTGTCAATGGTAGGGGAACCCTATCCCCTTCCGCCTTGGTCCGGAGGCGAGGAGTTGGTGGGATAAAAAAAGCTCATCTGGCCACCAAAGAACAACAATCCAAAAAGAGTCAGAACTATCTGTAACTGCCAACCTCAACAAAAAATGATGTTCGGACTCAGAACTGAGGAGCACCCAACAACCCTAGTGCCACTTTCCCAAAGAACCATACATCCACGAAAGGTCCAATGAGGTCAAAACACACAAGGCGCCATCACCGCCCAACCTGAGACCGGTTTTGGTATTTTGCTAGAGCTCCGGGTCGGAGTGGAGAGGAGAGAGCTTAATGGTGCCTCTAGGGAAAAATTAATGCACACACACACACAATCGTGTCACAGTGTGAAGAGAACCAACCGAGTATTTCTCTAGACTTGACCTTACACCACCAACCCCCGCTAGCACCTGATAAACCAACCAAGGCTTCAAGACAGACAAGGCAGGTGTAGGGGCGAATGAGTTGACGAGGATATGATATTGACCTTCTAATCTGGATGGGAAGGGGAAATCTAGGTCAAGACCACAACCAACTGAACCCTAGCCACTCATGTAGAAAAGGAGGCCGTCTAGCACATCCGATGCACGCTACCTTGCCATCTAGGGTGCCTCCTAGGTGTCTTGGGTGGTCTGCAAGGGAATGAAGTAGCAAAAACCTCACCACGACCTTCATCACCAAGGACGCAAGCTTGCCCGATGAACACCTCCGATGGCAACATGAGGGGGAGAGGGTGGAGGGGGTGGTAGCGTTGGGGAAACCCTAGTCACCTCAGTCCCCGGATTAATTGGAATGATAGGAAAAAGCTCAAAGCCAACCAGGCACAAAGTTGTATCAAAATGGCAAGAGGCCGTGGGAGAAAAATGTGAGGGCCCTAAAACATCCCAAGGACATCCACTAGCAAGCAGCGCAGCCTGAACTCAAAAATCTCTCAAGAAATTTGTTGCATTCATTTTTGTAGTTTATCCATTTTCTTTAAAGAGAAATACGATCCTGTTATTAGTCACCCTAGAAAGAATAGGTTTTGACATTAATCTGCTTAGATCTCGGCCTAGGTCAGAAGAAAGAAACTGGAAAGAAGAATGAAACCACAATCGAAGTGTGGAATTACCTCATCAACCATGATTCCTGGGGTGAGTTGCCTTGAGGACGTGATTTAGGTCCACGGTGGTAGTTAATACGTGGGAGGTAGAATGATGATGGTTTGGGGGTAATTATGTTGAGGTAGATAAGGTGATATTTATAGAGAATGAAAGAATCACAATTGCAAATACTCTCTATAATGGTAAATACAAAAGGTGTGGAGGTATCAATTAATGGTCAATGTCAACCATGGTGTCTATTCATGTGTGATGAAAATGTAGGCAAATTCTAAATTCACCCATTTTTAGATCAAACGGGAAGTAATTTACTATAGAGATATGACCGATACATGGCTATATTTATGGGTTATGCAAACATATACAGGTAATATTGTTTTCAATAATTTATTAGCATCTGTCAAAAAAATCTTGAGAGAATATAGTAGCACTAATTTCGTTGGAGAGGATTTCGTCATTTTAACTAGCATTATGTATGTGATGAGATATATGTTTATCGGCAACAAATGGGTTTGTTGGCATCAGTGAATTGGTTTTATTGATAGTATTTTGTGCTATTTCATTTTTAGTAGACTTTGACATTTATTTTGCAACAAATCTATGCGGTCAGATAAAAATGTGAACTATTCTGAAAAAAAGATGGGGATCAAAAATAGTACACGCTATTGAATTAGGATCTTTTCTGTTCTTCACAAATGAGTCTACTAGACATGTGCCTCCAAAGTTTAATGAAAAAAGTCTACAAGAAATGCTTAAATATCTTATGTTAAGAACGACATTCATGGTTAAGATTATGAATCATATGACTACAATGAATGCAACGTAACTCTATGGAGGTCACGGACATAACTTAGAAAGATGGACATCAAAAGTAAATTAGTTCACTATAAATGTGACATACACTTGGTCCTATTTATTTAGTTTTGACTATATATGTGGTGCACACATAAAAGGTAAATTTGCTAATTGAAATATCACAAACACATAAAAAGTAAAAAAATACTATAAATGTTACATAAACATAAAGACTTTGGTGATCGAAAGATGCGACTAAGCTCATGAGCATGCATTTACAAAAAGGCGTGTGTAATGGAGGTGAACAATTTGATTCAAAACATGAGTGATTAATGAACAACCCACACTCAAAATAATCGAGTATCAAACAATGTCATGCAGAAATATCACATTATTAGGCACCATGCATGACACATCAACATCCATAGAGTTGATACTTCCACATTACCTACTTGTTGCCACTGCCACTAGTATAGTAGCAGTAATTAGAATCAGACACATCCATCTCCTCGAACCATTATCTCTTAGCCTTTGCGGCTGTTGACAATAAGTTCCTTCACACTGTCTCCTTAACGTTCTTGAGCATGACAAAGTAGAGCTTCAACAATGATTGCTTTGTCATAAACAACGAGTTGTCCTTCATGAACTTCTCATCATTGCCGCCAGCCCACGCTCGCTTCCTGTTTGGCAGCCAATATAGGTTGTACATCTTGGATAGGCCACCCTGCATGATCATCTAAGCGCGATCTCGGGATGCTTGTCTCATCCATGACCCAGATGCGGCTGCTGCCGTGCGAAATTTCCTCTAGCTATTGGCCAGAATGTTGGGCACTAGGGTATGTGTCGTATAACAATGAGTCCTCGACAAAGCTCTTTTGGATCGTCTCAAACTACTATTTCACTGGAATCTTGAAATATTACACCCATTTGTAGCATCGGACCATGCACATGCTGAAGTAGTACTTCAAACCTACTACCGTCTGTCAAATCATCAGAAGTTAGTTAAGGGTGACACATGCACTAGTTGTTTCTTGTATCGTAAAACAAACAGATTATATGAAGTACGGATTTGAATTTACATGGTTTGGAAATCTGATGAGTTATCTGATGAAGTAAGAATATCAATGTAGATGGTTATGAAATCTAAAGAACGGAAAAACAAAAAGAAATGACAAGCACGCGTAGAAATTTCTCAAGTTCCATATTGCCAACTTCTCGACAGACCTCCTGTACTTCATACATTTCATAAGGGTGGTTTGTAAAACAAACTAGATTTCCTTGCAATAGCTTGTTATTTAAATAAATGATAATTCGGGCAGCATATTTGTTGTAGTATGATCAATTGAACAACATAATGAACTGTTACTCCCTTCATTTCAAAATATAGTGCACATTAGCCATGGTAAAATTTTGCAAGCATTGGTCAAAATCTATGGCGCTCATTATGTTTCTGTCAATAGTAGGGGAACCCTATCCCCTTCCACCTTGGTTCGGAGGTGAGGAGTCGGTGGGTCACAGCCACACACCTGGCCACCAAAGAAAAACAATCCAAAAAGAGTCAGAAGTAGTTGTAACTACCAACCTCCACAAATAATTGATGTTCGGACTCAGAACCGAGGAGCACCCAACAACCCTAGTGCCACCCTCCCAAAGAACCATACATCCACAGGAGGTCCAATGAGGTCACAACACACAAAGCGCCAGCCGCCCAACCCGAGACCGGTTTTGGGATTTTGCTAGAGTTCCGCGTCAGGGTGGCAAGGAGAGACCTCAATGGTGCCTCTAGGGAGAAAACTAACACACACACACACACACACACACACACACACACACACACACGCATGCGCGCGCGCACACACACACACAATTGTGTCGTAGTGTCCAGAGAACCAACCAAGGATTTCTCTAGGCTCGAGCTTACACCACCAACCCCCGCTAGCACCTGATCAACCGACAAGGCTGCAAGATAGACAAGGCAGGTGTGGGGGCGAATGAGTTGAGGAGGATATTATCTTGACCTTCTAATCTAGAGGGAAGGGGAAATCTGGGTTGAGACCACAACCAACCAAATCCTAGCCACTCGTGTAGCAAAGGTAGCCGTCTAGCACATCCTACGCATGCTACCTTGCCATCCAGGGTGCCTCCTAGGTGTCATGGGTTTTCTACAAGGGAATGAAGTGGCAAAATCCTCACCACGGCCTTCATCACCAAGCGCACAAGCTTGCCCGATGAACACCTCCGGTGGCAACATGAGAGGGAGAGCGTGGAGGGGTGGCAGTGCTGGGGAAACCCTAGTCGCCTCAGAGTCCCCGGATTCATTAGAATGATAGGAAAAAGCTCGAAGCCAACCAGGCACAAACATGTATCAAAATATCAAGAGGCCTTGGGAGAAAAATGTGAGGGCCCTCAATATATCCCAAGGACATCCACTAGCAAGCAGCTCAACCTGAACTCAAAAATCTCTCGAGAAATTTCTTGCATTCATTTCTATAGTTGATCCATTTTCTTCAGAGAGAAAGAGGATCCTATTATTAGTCACCCTAGACCAAGTCCAGAAGAGAGAAACTAAAAAGAAGAACGAAATCACAATAGAATTATGGAATTACCTCATCAACCATGATTCCTGGGGTGAACTTCCTTGAGGACGTGATTTAGGTCCATGGTGGTGGTCAATAGGTGGGAGGTAGAATGATGGTAGGGGGGGGTACTTATGTTGAGGTAGATAAGGTGATATTTGTAGAGAATGAAAGAAGTACAAATGCAAACACTCTCTGTATTGGTAAATAAAAAGAGTCTAGAGGTATCAATTAATGGTCAATGTAAACGATGGTGTCTATTCATGAGGCAGTGGAGATGTGTTGTGGAACGTTGCATAAAATAAAAAAATTCCTACATTCACCAAGATCAATCTATGGAGGCATCTAGCAACGAGAGAGGGGAGTGCATCTACATACCCTTGTAGATGGCGTGCGGAAGCGTTCAAGAGAACGGGGTTGAGGGAGTCGTACTCGTGGTGATCCAAATCACCGGAGATCCTAGCGCCGAACGGACGGCACCTCCGCGTTCAACACACGTACGGTTGGGAAGACGTCTACTCCTTCTTGATCTAGCAAGGGGGAAGGAGAGGTTGATGAAGATCCAGCAGCACGACAGCGTGGTAGTGGATGCAGCTGTGAACACGGCAGGGCTTCGCCAAGCTTCTACGAGAGGGAGAGGTGTAGCAAGGGGAGAAGGATGCGCCAAGAGCATGGGTGAGGCTACCCTCCCCCCCTTTATATAGGCCCTCTAAGGGGGCACGGGCCCTAGGAGATCCAATCTCCAAGGGGGGGGGGCGGCGGCCAGGGGGGAAACTTGACCCCCAAGCCAGGTGGAGGCGCCCCCACCCCTAGGGTTCCCAACCCTAGGCAGAGGGGGTCCAAGGGGGGCGCACCATCCCACCAGGGGCTGGTTCCCCTCCCATTTCAGCCTATGGGGCCCTCCTGGATAGGTGGCCCCACCCGGTGGACCCCCGGGACCCTTCCGGTGGTCCCGGTACAATACCGGTGACCCCCGAAACATTCCCGATGGCCGAAACTTGACTTCCTATATATAATTCTTCACCTCCGAACCATTCCGGAACTCCTCGTGACATCCGGGATCTTATCCGGGACTCCGAACAACTTTCGGGTTACTGCATACTCATATCTATTCAACCCTAGCATCACCGAACCTTAAGTGTGTAGACCCTACGGGTTTGGGAGACATGCAGACATGATCGAGACGCCTCTCCGTTCAATAACCAACAGCGGGATCTGGATACCCATGTTGGCTCCCACATGCTCCTCGATGATCTCATTGGATGAACCATGATGTCGAGGATTCAATCAATCCCGTATACAATTCCCTTTGTCAGTCGGTATGTTACTTGCCCGAGACTCGATCGTCGCTATCCCAATACCTCGTTCAGTCTCGTTACCGGCAAGTCACTTTACTCGTACCGTAATGCATGATCCCGTGACCAGACACTTGGTCACATTGAGCTCATTATGATGATGCATTACCGAGTGGGCCCAAAGATACCTCTCCGTCATACGGAGTGACAAATCCCAGTCTCGATTCGTGCCAGCCCAACAGACACTTTCGGAGATACCCGTAGTGCACCTTTATAGTCACCCAGTTACGTTGTGACGTTTGTCACACCCAATGTACTCCTACGGTATCCGGGAGTTGCACAATCTCATGGTCTAAGGAAATGATACTTGACATTTTGGAAAAGCTCTAGAGAAACGAACTACACGATCTTTGTGCTATGCTTATGATTGGGTCTAGTCCATCACATCATTCTCCTAATGATGTGATCCCGTTATCAATGACATCCAATGTCCATAGTCAGGAAACCATGACTATCTGTTGATCAACGAGCTAGTCAACTAGATGCTCACTAGGGACTTGTTGTGGTCTATGTATTCACACATGTATTACAATTTCCGGATAATACAATTATAGCATGAACAATAGACAATTATCATGAACAAAGAAATATAATAATAACCATTTTATTATTGCCTCTAGGGCATATTTCCAACAGTCTCCCACTTGCACTAGAGTTAATAATCTAGTTACATTGTGATGTATCGAACACCCATTGCGTTCTGGTGTTGATCATGTTTTGCTCTAGGGAGAGGTTTAGTCAACGGATCTGCTACATTCAGGTATGTATGTACTTTACAAGTATCTATGTCTCCATCTTGAACATTTTCACGAATGGAGTTGAAGCGACGCTTGATGTACCTGGTCTTCTTGTGAAACCTGGGCTCCTAGGCAAGTGCAATAGCTCCAGTGTTGTCACAGAAGAGTGTGATCGGCCCCGACGCATTAGGTATGACTCCTAGGTCGGTGAACAACTCCTTCACCCAGATAGCTTCATGCGCTGCCTCCGAGGCTGCCATGTACTCCGCTTCACATGTAGATCCCGCCACGATGCTCTGCTTGCAACTGCACCAGCTTACTGCCCCACCATTCAAAATATACAAGTATCCGGTTTGTGACTTAGAGTCATCCAGATATGTGTCGAAGCTAGCGTCGACGTAACCCTTTACGACGAGCTCTTCGTCACCTCCATATACGAGAAACATATCCTTAGTCCTTTTCAGGTACTTAAGGATGTTCTTGACCGCTGTCCAGTGTTCCATGCCGGGATTACTTTGGTACCTTCCTACAAAACTTACGGCAAGGTTTATATCAGGTCTGGTACAGGTCATGGCATACATGATATACCCTATGGCTGAGGCATATGGGACGACGCTCATCTTTTCTCTATCTTCTGTCGTGGTCGGGCATTGCCCCGAGCTCAATTTCACACCTTGTAACACAGACAAGAACCCCTTCTTGGACTGATCCATATTGAACTTCCTCAATATCTTATCAAGGTATGTGCTTTGTGAAAGACCTATGAGGCGTCTTGATCTATCTCTATAGATTTTGATGCCTAATATGTAAGCAGCTTCTCCAAGGTCCTTCATTGAAAAACACTTATTGAAGTAGGCCTTAATGCTGTCCAAAAGTTCTATATAATTTCCCATCAAAAGTATGTCATCCACATATAATATGAGAAATGCTACAGAGCTCCCACTCACTTTCTTGTAAACGCAGGCTTCTCCATAAGTCTGCATAAACCCAAACGCTTTGATCATCTCATTAAAGAGAATGTTCCAACTCCGAGATGCTTGCACCAGCCCATAGATGGAGCGCTGGAGCTTGCATACCTTGTTAGCATTCTTAGGGTCGACAAAACCTTCCGACTGCATCATATACAGTTCTTCCTTAAGGTGACTGACGGTGTCCTGGACTAGGGGGGACTCAACACGTCATCTCCCGATCTGCTAGATTGGGCCGAGGGCCCCCGTGGCCGTATACTCATGGGCCAGTCCGGACAGCTGCCGCATACAAGGAAGATTCCACAAGACTTGGCGATCAAGACAAGGACTCCTCCCCCACTGGCGTATTCGGCTAGGAATCTTGTTATCCTAGGCCTCTGGTGCATTATATAAACCGAGGCCAGGCTAGTCGATAGAGCATATACAACAATCATACCATAGGCTAGCTTCTAGGGTTTTAGCCTCCTTGATCTCATGGTAGATCCACTCTTGTACTACCCATATCATCAATATCAATCAAGCATGAGTAGGGTTTTACCTCCATCGAGAGGGCCCGAACCTGGGTAAAAACATCGTGTCCCTTGTCTCCTGTTACCATCCGCCTAGACGTACAGTTCGGGACCCCCTACCCGAGATCCGCCAGCTTTGACACCGACATTGGTGCTTTCATTGAGAGTTCCGCTGTGTGTTCGGCAAAAGGTCGATGGCTCGCCTGCAGATCAACTGCGACTTCGGCATCGTCGTCACCAGCTCGATTGGTCACCTTGGTTTGACCAAGGAGGCCCTACCTCCGATCGTCATGTTCGGATGAGGGCCTTCATCAACATCAACTCCTATCTCTATCAAGATCATGGAGGAATCATCCAGGGAGCCCGGGGGCTCAACGCCAACATTGCCCTCGGGCGACCGTGCTGTTTTTCTGGACAGAGAAATTGTGTCCGCCGCCACCGCCTCCTTGATTGTCATTTTAACGATTGCTTCGGTGGAATTGTGCGGAATTGAGTCTACAACAACCCTGGAAAATTTCATCAAGTTCCGATGGAGGAATCTCCGGCAATCTCCGATATACCCGAGCCGTATTGAATCTGGACGAGAATCTGGATGAGTTTAGGGCGTGGTGTCCACCTTGTACCTCGGACGTCCTTTGGAAGGTCCAACCGTTGATCGGCTTCGGAATTCCTATATCTACCACCCCTCAAAATTTCAGCTCGATCCGACCGTCCAAACTCCGGGAACCTTCCGATTAGTGCATCGCTTTTTGGATCTGTTTTTTGCGCGAAAACCAATCCGACCTGAGTTCATCTTTTTTACGAACGTGATTTAGGACATCCTTTTTAAAGGAAGTTTTGTATGGAGTATTGTGTTTTGTTCCCGAACACATCCCGCTAACTTTAAAATCTTTCGAACATGATTTTCAACATCATGCTGGTGTCATACCAGTCCGGCAATATTGCTCCACTGCTGCCGACCTGCGCTAGACACGTCGTCACTTTGTTGAGCCGAGCTCAACTTCTTTGGATCATCATCTCGGCAAGCCGAACAAGAGTTCGACATCGTGAAGGATAAATCATCATCAACATCGTCGCCCCACGGATTACACGAAGCGGGCACATCAGCATCGCCGCACGGTCACTTCATCAAGCTGGCATTGACCACGTCACGACCTGCATCGGCAGGGCCGCACTATTGCTTCTTCAAGCCGGTGTCCATCATGCCGATCTACTTCGACTCATCGGCTGACATTGAGGCTTCGACATCTCGGCTGGACCGGGGGCTTCTCCGTCTCTTCATCAACCTACTCCGGTGACTTTGGCGTCATCGGCCGACCAGCTTCGTCACGATTAGCTAGACCGAAGGCTTTGCCTCGGCAAGCCAACCTTTGCCGGCATTGCCATGCCGTCGCTCTATCGCCCATCAGGCAATGGGTGTGCGGATCGAGTCCCAATTTTGGGAATCACCTTTCTTCGGATTGCTACAACAAATAAACCAGGTGCTATTAATCCTAGTATTTTTTGCTTTTTTGGGCTCATTTTCCCAAGAAATTATTACTCTGGTTTGTCCATCATATGTACGCAGGTCTATCAAATGGTGGCTGCATTAACGATGATCGCACGGTGGTTCGGTCAGTTTCCGTACATAGTCCAGCGGACGCCGCATCCGGAACTCGGACCGACCTACGAATTCAGGCTTTGGCACGCCTTTACCGCAACACGCTGACGCCTTGCATCGACATTGACTTCGGTGCCAGGCCATATTTCTTTATTACTCACTTTGCATAAATTATTTATTATGCAACGATTTTTTTATTGTTACTATTATCACCGGTTTGCTCTATTTTTTGTGCACAGGAAAATGATCCAGCCGGACTATATCCTTTGGCATCACCTCGGCTAGACGGGGGGCTTCATCAACACTTCATTACCCCATGCCGGGGACTTCGGCATCACTCTGTGGGCCTGTATTGCCCGTGCTATGTCACCACTTCGGAGTGCCGAGCTCTTTGCTCCGCCACCTCGGGACCAGCTTGGGGGATGGAACCTCGTCCCGCATCAAGCTCGGACCACGTCATCAATACTGAACACATTAACCAGCTAAGTTGCCTTCATGCTCAAAGTTTTTAACTTGTGTTTGGTTCGACCAAGCATTATACTTTTTTGGAAAAATGTTGCTTGTAAAAAAATTTCCTTGTCCAAACTTCTTTTGTGACACACAAATTCAAATACCCCGTTCACTTGGGGGCTTCCTTCATGAAGCTTTTTCCTCTTGCATATGATTATACTTGTATGGCTTCGTTCCTTGTTCGTGTATTACGCCACAATATGCACCATATTGACTTAAGCGATTTGCAAGCTGGGTTGCCTGGCTCCTGTGCTTACCCCTACGTTCCCAATTGTTCGGCTAGGGAGTAAAGGGAGCACCACTGCGATTGTCACGACCGGGTCCTCCGAGCTCTGACCTCAGACTGGGTGAAGCCGAAAGCTAGCGCTCTTATTGTTTTCAATCATGGTCGGCACACAACGAAACTCATGAGTACAAAAAATCTATTGCACAAGTCTCATAGTAATAATGAGCACCGAAGAAAGGTATCGGTGGGGGTACTATTTTCTTCGAAGATGCTTCTTACACATTGTTAGTAATATAGCATAAGTTCCTTGAGCGCGCTTTGTCTATTACAGCCTTGTGGCCTGGTTGCCTGGTTATCGGAAACACCTTCGATATTCTCGACAGGTGGAGTACATAACACTTTTCGGCCCTTGCCGAAGAGGGAGAAGCCGACGGTCAGTTAAGACGCGTATAAAGTTCGGGTGAACATAGATATGATATAAGTACTTCGGTACATACAATCATTCTTTTACCCAAGTCACTTGGGGGCTCTTAAGTTTATTTGAGCCGTTTTATAATAAGTGTTTTTCTTCTTAGTCGTTGCAAAGTTATTATTATTACTATTTATCACTCGTTTTTTTGACGCGAGTGTGCGGTCAATAGCCGGGGCGCCTAATTTCTCTCTCAAAGCCGCTAAAGTTTGCTAAACTGGCCTAACGAGAAGTACTCTGCCTTCATGATAGGAGGTTGACGACATTGGCTGACCCGCTTGAAGTCTCAAGATAGGATGTGCCATGTTAAAGCACGACAGAAACACCCTTTTTTAAAGACCAATTTTCGATTTGGCACCGAACACTTGATCTAGTTCGGATATTAAACTTTTGAATACGTTTTTTGGCTTTTCGAGCCTATGGCACTTTTAAACTATTTATGCGTTTCCATCATTAGTCTCGTAGTGCAACACCGGACACCTTTAGGGATTCGGCGAAAACATTCTCGGATATTGCTATATATGCGTCGGTTTCGAATTGTGTTTTCGGTCAATAGTTGGGTTGCCCGGCTCCTGTGTTTGCCGCCTACGTTCCGCTTTGTTCGGCTAGGTGTGCCAAGGGAGAACCACTGCGATTGTGCTTCCAGCTCGCATGGTCAAGCACCTCAGTGGAGAAAGCCGAAAACTGACTATCACAATAGGCGTAAACTGGTCAGCGATCAGATGACTATATGAAATATCGAGCCGTTCATAACATTGGCCGAAGTGTTTATGGCTTGACCTTGACTGTCGCCAAACACTACCGGGGGCTAGTAACTGGCCACCCAAACTAAATCCTCAATATTTGCTCTTCCATTAGAGCTGAGGCTTCGTGATAATGCTTAGCATGACAACCCAACGAAAGGAACCGATAGCGGGACTATTTTCTTTGGAAGACATTTCCTATGTTAAACAGTAATATAACATATCTCTCTGCGTACCTTTGTTTATAAAACCGTATGACCAGATTGCCTTGTTTGTCGTAAATCTTTGCCCTCATAAAAGGCTTTATAAAGTAGGACAAACACTCCTCGGCTACTGGCCGAGGAGGTTGAAGCCGATGGTCAGTCAACAAAGTTTTGTACAATGTGGATCCGAGCATTAATGACATAAAGTACTTGGATACATAGAGTCATTACACATAATTTGTGATTTTACTATGGATATCGATCCTTAATTCGGCCAACCGTGCCCGCATTAAGGCTCGGGGGCTACTGGGCTTTGGGCTCATTATCTATAAATATTAAAAGGGGCACATCGATCCCCTGATCTGGTGTTGCCACCCGACCAGTGTCTCGGGGGCTACTGCATTGCTTGTTCTATGCAGAAAATTTTAAGTGCAATACAGTTTCCGAGGAGATTTTGATGCTCAGGTTGGTCGGTCGCACCCAACCTGAGTCTCGAGGACTGAGCACGCTGCTTTTTGTGTCCCAAAGTATTCTGCCGAGCTAGGACTTGATCCTTAGGCTGATTTTGCAAATCAACCTGAGTCTCAGCGGTTACTGGGATCGGCGGTCTTATGTCATCCTTCAGGTACATCTCGGGTTTTAGACCGATACACACCTTGAGGCCTACTGGCTATATATCTCGTTAGAGATAAATTGCATCAATAAAAAATATCGACCAAAAATCAGCCCATGAACCACCTCGGAAGCAGTTCGGCATATAGCTCGGATGCAAGTGGCTGGCTCCTTAGAGGGCATTTCCGGCATTAAGCTCGGCTAAACTCCTTCAACTTTTTTGGACCAAGATGATCTATGACATCTTGGATATAGTCAGGAGTTGGAGCTTGGACACAGTCCGACGTTGGAGCTTGGATACATTTCAGCGTTGGAGCTCAAAAGCAGTCCGGCATTGGTGCTCGGCTGCAAAAGATACCTCGAATGCAGTCCGGCGTTAGAGCTCGGATGCAAGAGGGCACTGCCTCCCGGGAACAACTACAAACCCGAGGTGTGATATAAAAATAACAAGGCATTGATAAAGGCCAGAAACTTAAGGGGGCTCCTCGGATACCCGACATATAAACTCGTTGAATGCATTTCGGCGATCCTCAAGATCGAAGATGAGAAGATTTGTTGAACCAGTTTTCAAGGCCGGCAACTGAAGATGAAGAACAGTTCTGAAGAATCGACGAGCATCCCTAACTTGTAGACTTGTTCAGGGGGCTACTGACGGTGTCCTGGACTAGGGGGGACTCAACACGTCATCTCCCGATCTGCTAGATCCGGCCGAGGGCCCCCGTGGCCGTATACTCATGGGCCAGTCCGGACAGCTGCCGCATACAAGGAAGATTCCACAAGACTTGGCGATCAAGATAAGGACTCCTTCCCCACCGGCTTATTCGGCTAGGACTCTTGTTATCCTAGGCCTCTGGTGCATTATATAAACCGAGGCTAGGCTAGTCGATAGAGCATATACAACAATCACCATAGGCTAGCTTCTAGGGTTTTAGCCTCCTTGATCTCGTGGTAGATCCACTCTTGTACTACCCATATCATCAATATCAATCAAGCAGGAGTAGGGTTTTACCTCCATCGAGAGGGCCCGAACCTGGGTAAAAACATCGTGTCCCTTGTCTCCTGTTACCATCCGCCTAGACGCACAGTTCGGGACCCCCTACCCGAGATCCGCCGGTTTTGACACCGACAGTGACCGTTAAGGAATGTCATTTTGACGTCCATTTGCCATATCTCATAATCATAGTATGCGGCAATTGCTAAGATGATTCGGATGGACATCAGCTTCGCTACGGGAGAGAATGTCTCATCGTAGTCAATCCCTTGAACTTGTCGATAACCCTTAACAAGTCGAGCTTTATATATGGTAACATTACCATCCGTGTCCGTCTTCTTCTTAAAGATCCATTTGTTTTCTATCGCTCGGCGATCATCGGGCAAGTCTGTCAAAGTCCACACTTTGTTTTCATACATGGATCCTATCTCGGATTGCATGGCTTCAAGCCATTTGTTGGAATCTGGGTCCGCCATCGCTTCTTCATAGTTCGAAGGTTCACCGTTGTCTAACAACATGATTTCCAAGACAGGATTGCCGTACCACTCTGGTGCGAAACGTGTCCTTGTGGACCTTCGAAGTTCAGTAGGAGCTTGATCCGAAGTATCTTAATCATCATCATTAACCTCCTCTCTTGTCGGTGCAGGCACCACAGGAACATCTTCCTGAGTTGCGCTACTTACCATTTCAAGAGGCAGTACTTCGTCAAGCTCCACTTTCCTCCCACTTAATTCTTTCGAGAGAAACTCTTTCTCCAGAAAGGACCCATTCTTAGCAACAAAGATCTTGCCCTCAGATCTTAAGTAGAAGGTATACCCAATGGTTTCCTTAGGGTATCCTATGAAGACGCATTTTTCCGACTTGGGTTCGAGCTTCTCAGGTTGAAGTTTCTTGACATAAGCATCGCATCCCCAAACTTTTAGAAACGACAGCTTAGGTTTCTTCCCAAACCATAATTCATACGGTGTCATCTCAACGGATTTAGACAGTGCCCTATTTAAAGTGAATGTAGCTGTCTCTAGAGTGTATCCCCAAAATGATAGCGGTAAATCGGTAAGTGACATCATAAATCGCACCATATCCAATAGAGTGCGATTACGATGTTCGGACACACCATTTCGCTGAGGTGTTCCAGGCGGCGTGAGTTGTGAAATGATTCCACATTTCCTTAAGTGCGTACCAAATTCATGACTTAAATATTCACCCCCACAATCTTATCGTAAGAACTTTATCTTTCGGTCACATTGATTCTCTACCTCATTCTAAAATTGCTTGAACTTTTCAAAGGTCTCAGACTTGTGTTTCATCAAGTAGACATACCCATATCTACTCAAGTCATCAGTGAGAGTGAGAACATAACGATATCCTCCGCGAGCCTCAACGCTCATTAGACCGCACACATCAGTATGTATGATTTCCAATAAGTTGGTTTCTCGCTCCATTGTTCCGAGAACAGAGTCTTGGTCATTTTGCCCATGAGGCATGGCTCGCATGTGTCAAACGATTCATAATCTAGAGACTCTAAAAGTCCATCAGCATGGAGCTTCTTCATGCGCTTGACACCAATGTGACCAAGGCGGCAGTGCCACAAGTATGTGGGACTATCGTTATCAACTTTACATCTTTTGGTATTCACACTATGAATATGTGTAACATTAAGCTCGAGATTCATTAAGAACAAACCATTCACCAGCGGGGCATGACCATAAAACATATCACTCATATAAATAGAACAACCATTATTCTCAGATTTAAATGAGTAGCCATCTCGAATTAAATGAGATCCTGATACAATGTTCATGCTCAAAGCTGGTACTAAATAACAATTATTGAGGTTTAAAACTAATCCCGTAGGTAAATGTAGAGGTAGCATGCCGACGGCGATCACATCGACCTTGGAACCATTCCCGACGCGCATCGTCACCTTGTCCTTCGCCAGTCTCCGCTTATTCCGCAGCTCCTGCTTTGAGTTACAAATATGAGCAACCCCATCGGTATCAAATACCCAGGAGCTACTACGAGCACTGATAAGGTACACATCAATTACATGTATATCACATATACCTTTGGTTTTGTCGGCCTTCTTGTCCTCTAAGTACTTGGGGCAGTTCCGCTTCTAGTGACCACTTCCCTTGCAATAAAAGCACTCAGTCTCAGGCTTGGGTCCATTGTTTGACTTCTTCCCGGCAACTGGCTTACCGGGCGCGGCAACTCCCTTGCCGTCCTTCTTGAAGTTCTTCTTACCCTTGCCTTTCTTGAACTTAGTGGTTTTATGCACCACCAACACTTGATGTTCCTTTTTTATCTCTACCTCTGCTGATTTCAGCATTGAATATACCTCAGGAATGGTCTTTCCCATCCCCTGCATATTGAAGTTCATCACAAAGCTCTTGTAGCTTGGTGGGAGCGACTGGAGGATTCTGTCAATGACCGCGTCATCCGAGAGATTAACTCCCAGCTGAGTCAAGCGGTTGTGCAACCCAGACATCTTGAGTGTGTGCTCACTAACAGAACTATTTTCCTCCATCTTACAGCTGAAGAACTTGTCGGAGACTTCATATCTCTCGACCCGGGCAT
Source organism: Aegilops speltoides (assembly GCA_021437245.1). Classification (NCBI taxonomy): domain Eukaryota; kingdom Viridiplantae; phylum Streptophyta; class Magnoliopsida; order Poales; family Poaceae; genus Aegilops; species Aegilops speltoides. Next base: position 48,227 of record JAHHZJ010000395.1, read on the forward strand.
GAGCTTGGAAAACCATTTTCAGCTCTTCAAACATCTCTTATGCTCCGTGTTGCTCAAAACGCTTTTGGAGCCCCGGTTCTAAGTTGTAAAGAATGCCGCACTGAACGAGGGAGTAATCATCAGCACGAGACTTCCAAGCGTTCATAACGTCTTGGTTCTCTGGGATTGGTGCTTCACCTAGTGGTGCTTCTAGGACATAATCTTTCTTGGTAGCTATGAGGATGATCCTCAGGTTCCGGACCCAGTCCGTATAGTTGCTGCCATCATCTTTCAGCTTGGTTTTCTCTAGGAACGCATTGAAGTTGAGGTGGACATGAGCGTTGGTGATTTGATCTACAAGACATTTTGCAAAGGTTTTAGACTGAGTTCATGATAATTAAGTTCATCTAATCAAATTATTCAATGAACTCCCACTTAGACAGACATCCCTCTAGTCATCTAAGTGAAACATGATCCGAGTCAACTAGGCCGTGTCCTATCATCATGTGAGATGGACTAGTTAACATCGGTCAACATCTTCATGTTGATCGTATCTTCTATACGACTCATGCTCGACCTTTTGGTCTTCCGTGTTCCGAGGCCATGTCTGTACATGCTAGGCTCGTCGAGTCAACCTAAGTGTATTGCGTGTGTAAATCTGGCTTACACCCGTTGTATTCAAACGTTAGGATCTATCACACCCGATCATCACGTGGTGCTTCGAAACAACAAACCGTCACAATGGTGCACAGTTAGGGGGAACACTTTTCTTGAAATTATTTCGAGGGATCATCTTATTTAAGCTACCGTCGTTCTAAGCAAATAAGATGTAAAACATGATAAACATCACATGCAATCAAATAGTGACATGATATGGCCAATATCATATTGCTCCTTTAATCTCCATCTTCGGGGCGCCATGATCATCTTCGTCACCGACATGACACCATGATCTCCATCATCATGATCTCCGTCATCGTGTCTTCATGAAGTTGTCACGCCAACGACTACTTCTACTTCTGTGGCTAACGCGTTTAGCAATAAAGTAAAGTAATTTACATGGCGTTCTTCAATGACACGCAGGCCATACAAAAATAAAGACAACTCCTATGGCTCCTGCCGGTTGTCATACTCATCGACATGCAAGTCGTGATTCCTATTACAAGAACATGATCATCTCATACATCACATATATCATCATCACATCCTTTGGCCATATCACATCACAAAACACTTGCTGCAAAAACAAGTTAGACGTCCTCTAATTGTTGTTGCAAGTTTTTACGTGGCTTCTATAGGTGTTCTAGCAAGAACGTTTCTTACCTACGTAAAACCACAACTTGATATGCCAAATTCTATTTACCCTTCATAAGGACCCTTTTCATAGAATCCGCTCCAACTAAAGTGGGAGAGACAGACACCCGCTAGCCACCTTATGCAACTACTGCATGTCAGTCGGTGGAACCTGTCTCACATAAGTGTACGTGTAAGGTCGGTCCGGGCCGCTTCATCCCACGATGCCGCCGAAGCATGATAAGACTAGTAGTGGCAAGAAAATTAACAACATCTACGCCCACAACTGCTTTGTGTTCTACTCGTGCATAGTAACTACGCATAGACCTAGCTCATGATGCCACTGTTGGGGAACGTTGCATAAAATAAAAAAATTCCTACATTCACCAAGATCAATCTATGGAGTCATCTAGCAACGAGAGAGGGGAGTGCATCTACATACCCTTGTAGATCACGTGCGGAAGCGTTCAAGAGAACGGGGTTGAGGGAGTCGTACTCGTCGTGATCCAAATCACTGGAGATCCTAGCGCCGAACGGATGGCCCTCCGCGTTCAACACACGTACGGTTGGGAAGACGTCTCCTCCTTCTTGATCCAGCAAGGGGGAAGGAGAGGTTGATGAAGATCCAGCAGCACGACGGCGTGGTGGTGGATGCAGCTGTGAACACGGCATGCCTTCGCCAAGCTTCTGCGAGAGGGAGAGGTGTAGCAAGGGGAGAGGGAGGCGCCAAGAGCATGGGTGCGGCTGCCCTCCCTCCCCCCTGTATATAGGCCAGCTAGGGGGGGCGCCGGCCCTAGGAGATGCAATCTCCAAGGGGGGTGGCGGCCAGTGGGAAACTTGCCCCCAAGCAGGTGGGCGCCCCACCCCTAGGGCTCCCAACCCTAGGCGCAGGGGCGCCCAAGGGGGGCGCACCAGCCCACCAGGGGCTGGTTCCCCTCCCACTTCAGCCCATGGGGCCCTCTGGGATAGGTGGCCCCACTCGGTGGACCCCCGGGACCCTTCCCGTGGTCCCGGTACAATACCGGTGACCCCCGAAACTTTCCCGATGGCCGAAACCTGACTTCCTATATATAATTCTTCACCTCTAGACCATTCCAGAACTCCTCGTGATGTCCGGGATCTTATCCGGGACTCCGAACAACTTTCCGGTTACTGCATACTCATATTTATTCAACCCTAGCGTCACCAAACCTTAAGTGTGTAGACCCTACGGGTTCAGGAGACATGCAGACATGACCGAGACGCCTCTCCGGTCAATAAACAACAGCGGGATATGGACACCCATGTTCTCCCCCACATGCTCCTCGATGATCTCATTGTATGAACCACGATGTCGAGGATTCAATCAATCCCGTATACAATTCCCTTTGTCAGTCGGTACGTTACTTGCCCGAGACTCGATCGTCGGTATCCCAATACCTCGTTCAGTCTCGTTACCGGCAAGTCACTTTACTCGTACCGTAATGCATGATCCCGTGACCAGACACTTGGTCACATTGAGCTCATTATGATGATGCATTATCGAGTGGGCCCAGAGATACCTCTCTGTCATACGGAGTGGCAAATGCCAGTCTCGATTCGTGCCAACCCAACAGACACTTTCGGAGATACCCGTAGTGCACCTTTATAGTCACCCAGTTACGTTGTGACGTTTGGCACACCCAAAGTACTCCTACGATATCCGGGAGTTGCACAATCTCATGGTATAAGGAAATTTTACTTGACATTTTGGAAAAGCTCTAGCGAAACGAACTACAAGATCTTTGTGCTATGCTTATGATTTGGTCTAGTCCATCACATCATTCTCCTAATGATGTGATCCCATTATCAATGACATCCAATGTCCATAGTCAGGAAACCATGACTATCTGTTGATCAACGAGCTAGTCAACTAGAGGCTCACTAGGGACTTGTTTTGGTCTATGTATTCACACATGTATTACGATTTCCAGATAATACAATTATAGCATGAACAATAGACAATTATCATGAATAAAGAAATATAATAATAACCATTTTATTATTGCCTCTAGGGAATTTTTTTTATTGAGATAATATAGTAGCACTAATTTCGTTGGAGAGGATTTTGTCATTTTAACTAGCATTATCTATGTGATCAGATATATGTTTATCGACAACAAATGGATTTGTTGGTATCAATGAATTGGTTTTATTGATAATATTTTGTGCTATTTCATTTACAATTATTTTGTAACAAATCTATGCGCTGAGATAAAAATGTTAACTAATCTGGAAAGAAGATGGGCATAAAAAATAGTACACGCTATCGATGAGGACCTTTTCTATTCTTCACAAACGAGTCAACTAGACATATGCCTCGAAAGTTTTACGATTTTTTTTACAAGAAATGCTTAAATATCTTACGTTAAGAACGACATTCACAGTTAGTTTTATGAATCATATGACTACAAGGAATGCAGCATAACTCTGTTGAGGTCACGGATATAACTTAGAGAGATGGACATGAAAAGTAAATTAGTTCACTATAAATGTGACATACACTTGGTCATATTTGTTTAGTTTTGACTATATATGTGATGTACACATAAAAGGTAAATTTGCTAATTGTAAATGTCATAAACACATAAAAAGTGAAAAAAATACTATGTTACATACACATAAAGACTTTGGTGTTTGAAAGATGCAACTGAGCTCCTAAGCATGCATATACAAAAAGGCATGTGTAAGGAAGGTGAATAATTTGATTCAAAACATGCTTGATTAATTAACAACCAACACTCAAAACAATCAAGGATCAATCAATGTGATGTGGAAATATCACATTATTAAGCACCATGCATGACACATCAGCATCCGTAGAGTTGATACTTCCACATTACACTACAAAAAATACACTTCCGTGATTATACGTGTTTGTCACAGTAGGTCGCGTTTTTTGTCATGCATGTACATCCATGATGACTTTATGACAGAATCAAGATAGTCATACCTATGCTGTCGTAGAAGTGTTCCATGACATTACCAAAATTATCATCACGGAAGTGTCCACTTCCATGACGATAAATCGCATGTCACAGAAGTGCTTTCGTCAAGGGTGACCGACACGTGGCATCCACCGTAACAGAACACCGTTAAGCTCTCGGGTCGGGTTTTGGATCTGATAACCTGTTAACAGCCCCGACCAATGGGGATTTTCCACGTGTAAAATCATCATTGGCTGGAGGAAACACGTGTCGGCTCATCGTTGGGACAGATGTCATCCACTCACTGGACAGAAGGTGCCTATGATATGTCGACACGTGGCACGGCCCAACAGTGGCCCATTCCTGTGAAAAGGCCAGCCCGTTTGACTTTGTCAAAATCTGGCGGCCCGGCCCACGGAAAGCCTATTAACGGTCTGTTCGCATATAGCCCATTTACAGCCCGCTAACCCAAGGCCCATTACGCCCTATCCGAATTAGGCCCAGTAGCGTCATCTGGGCCATCCAATATGATTCCAGCCTATTTTCACTTCTGGCCCATGTATAGCCCATGACGTCTTTCAGCCCATATGAGGCCCTTTGTAACTCTTGGCCCATTAGCGGCCCGTCTTTGAAACCGCACGTAATGAACATCAGATTACTTTACACCCATTAACGGCCCGTGGTGAAACTGGCCCGTAATGAACAGTGTATCACTTTGTACCCATTAACGACCCGTTATTCCGTTGGGCCGTTTCCAGCCCAAGTTAACTTTTGGCCTTCTGAGGGCCCATTTAGCATTCGGTTACTTACGGCCCATTACTGTCATTTTCTGCTTGTGGGCCAAATTCAGCATGTCGTTACAGTCGGCCCGTTTGTGGACCGTTAGTCTGTTGGGCCATTTTCATAACATCACCAAATACGGCCTATTAACGGCCCGTTATGGTCAGCCCATAAAACGTACGATTTCCATTAAAGGCCCGTCTACGGCCCATTAAAGGCCCGTACAAGAACCATAAATGAGTTGGCGGCCCATGGATCCTATGAGCCGTAGAAGGCCCATGGATCCTATGAGACGTAGAAGGCCCATGGATCCTACGAGACGTAGAAGGCCCATGGATCCTACAAGACGTAGAAGGCCCATGGATTCGACGGCCAGTACATGGCCCATGGATCCGACGGCCCATGAAGGGCCATGGTCGGGCGAGTTGGCCCCCGTTTGAACGATATAGCATATTCAAAGAATTATCCTACTCAATACTATCACCTCTAAAAAGCATACACTATATAGCAAAGAGATCAAGGGATAGGAAGGTAGAATAATCCTACACTATACAATAAAGAAATTATAGCCGATTATACCCACTAGGCATTATGGTTCGGCACAGGTGATAATAAAGCATACACAAACAGCAAATTACATACACTGGGCAAATACAGCTCATACATCATGGACGCGAATCAACTTAACTCCATTTGAACTATAATCTCTTCAGAAAATAGGATTGGCCGGATTCAGATAGTTCAAATATCAGTCTGCAAAATCTCCAATTCCTTCATGGTTACCTCAGTGTCTTGTTTCATTTTTGACTCCTGCATCTAATACCTGCATGTTCAGTCTCAACTTGTTGATTATACGTTGACAATCATGTACACTTTGTCTTGCCATCTCTAGTTGATGCTCGAGAACATCAGCACATTCCAATTCCAATCCATAATCATTCGGTAACGACCATGCCGCACTGCTCACAGATCTTTGTGTTGATGTCACTTCATCCTGAAATGTTTCTGTAAGTACACATGACTAGGGCAAAAATATAGTTACAACAGTGAAGCGAACAAGACACTATTTTGTACTACATGGCAAAACAGGACTAACAATAATGTTACACGTCACTTTCAAAAAAAATGTTACACGTCATGAAGCATAAGCAGGTGATATTTTAAAAATTATAAAAAAGATAGTCTGTGCAGCCCTGCATACAAATCCTCTTAGCTCACCGGAGGAGCATGATGTTGGGGCCCGATCGAAAACATAGACAGGTTACAAATTTAGACAGCACGTTGCGTATAAGTAAGCAAGCAGTTGGCCATTTTGTGCCTCAATTAAAGTCTTAGGGAGCATAATGAACAGCAGAGGGTTTCATACAAACATACTGCAGCAGGCAAAACTATGCAATCATTAGCGTAGTATAAACTAGATTGTGATCCTCATGCAATAATAGTTGGTTAATAGACTTCAAAGCTTCAGGCACACTTCGGCAGAGTAATTAAATGGTAAGGCCTTTAATTATGTCAACTAATAGTGATACAAGTACCGAACATCGGGCATGATTATTTGGGCATCTCATTAAGTGAGGACAAATAAAGCAATTGAAAAGAGAAAATTAACTATGCCTGAAACAAACAAGGAATTGAACTGTTGAGTTGCATACAATGACTTACCTTAGCAGGTTGAAGAGGCTCAGCGCAGCTCCTACTTCTCTTGCAAGGCTCCTTCCTAACATCTTGTACTTGGAAATCCTCAATCTTATCTTCATTGCACCCCCTCTGCAAGGTGACACAAACTAGTTACTCGCCTCCTTGGAAGATAAATATGCATACTTTCCAGTCTATGAACACAAAAGGATGAGATTATAACAAAACAACACCACATAATGAAACATGCCGCATCTCTTGCACTTGCACACAATGAAATGAGCATTTACTATGTCTGCACTATGTAAAAACTAGGCATACCTTCAAACTGGATCTCCAGGTACTCTTGGAGAGCCTACTGTAGTGTACAACCAAACCTTTATGTCACCTTTGAGTTAGACAAGGCCCCACTACAGCAGCCCTTAGTGTTTCAATCGTTGACAAGCTCTGTTAGAGTGTTAGGTCAAGAACATCAAGTATTCAAAGCAAACAGTCCTAGTATGGCTGGCTGGTGCAAACAAGCAATTGAACAGATGTGTGAGCAAATCTTACATATCAAGAAAAAAAGCAAAGAAGGAGGCTTAAAGACCATCACTTGACTGACTAGATTTAAGGGGCATTTAAACATCATTTGCAACGTATGAACTAACATTAACATTGCATATTCTAGATTCTACAACGTAATGCACATGTATTAGGTTATGCCATGTATGATGATGCCTAAATGTACAGATAGCAGGCAGGAGTGAGTCATCATTGCACGCACAATTGAATTGCAGGTTAAGGGCCAGTTGGATTCCGCCTTTTCAGGGCATATTGTCAAAATAAGCCATAAAAGATGTAAAGAAGTCGTTTTTGAGTTATGGGCTTGGGCTTAACTAATTTCGCTTTGGAGGGGGGGTGTTTCGGGTAGAACCTCACTAAAAATTGAAGGGAGGGGCAATAGTGAAATGACTCTGTTGTCTACCTATATTACACTCCAAATGCAATCACGACGCCTGCGTGTCACACGACCCTCAAGTAAAACAAACACATAAGCATTCATTGCCCTGCCGCTTGCATCTCCTCTCCCTTTCCTCTACCTTGATCCCCGCTGCAAAGACTAGGGTTCCTCCAGCGAGTCGCCGCCACTGGTCCCATCTGGCCTGGTCCTCGACGATGCTATGTCTAGCTAGGCTACATGGTCGGCGGGTAGGGGCAAATCTCCCTGGCTGCTCCTCCCTCTGGCGCCGCCCCTCATTTTCATGGTCTCAAGCAGCTGCTCCACTGTGATTCGTCCAACACACTACTTCGGCGGGCGCTGCACAACTACGGCCGATGCCACACTGCGGCAGAAGGCACCTTATTCCCCCTCCCCTCCTCCCAGGCCATGGCCTTGAGGTGTTGTTGAAGGATGAACTCATCCAAACTAGCCATGACTCTGTATGCTGGACTAGCAGGCACTCTAAGGGAGCCTAATGTAGTGCACTAGAATTCCTACATGCCACCTATGATTTTGTATAATGTACTGCCCCTATTCCTAAATATATGTCTTTGTAGAGATTCCAGTATGGACCACATACAGATGTATATAGATGCATTTTCAAGTGTAGATTCACTCATTTTGCTCCGTATGTAGCCTATAGTGGAATCTCTAGAAAGACTTATATTTAGGAACGGAGGTACGAGGTAGTATCATGTATGACATCTACATATCTAATTTAGCAGCTAGTAGTAGAAATCTTTGTCTGCACAAAGGGATTACTAGTCGAAAATCCTAGCAAAGCACGCTGGCAGGCATAGAACAATACAAGAGAGAGAGACGCGCTTACAACATCATAGAAATGCCTCAGTCCATGATCTTGGTTGGCCAAGCTGTTAGATCCAGAAGAAACATCGTTCTTGTAGTTTTTGCCAGGTGCATAACAGGTAACAGCGACCGGTTAGTATATTTGAAGTACATCGGGCAGGTGATGCTGGATGGGTTTAAAGGTGACAAGTACCTAGGCCATGGTGGGTGCTTGGCATCTCTCCAGACGGTGGGAATCAGGTTAGAAACATCGAGGGTGATGACGATGCGCTGGCTGTCGGGGTCCGGTAAGGAGATCTAGAACCGTCGAGTAGGGTGTTTGTGGAGCGGCTCCGGTAGGGTGGACTACGGTGTGGGCGAAGCGGATCTATGGCCGTGGACGAGGGCATAGGTGAAGCTGCTCTGGTGGTTGGGTTAAGGATGGTTTCGATGACGCGGATCTACGGTCGTGGACGGGGCGTCAGAAGCTGCTCTGGTGGTTGGGTTAAGGATGGTGTCGACGATGCGGATCTGCGGCCGTGGGACGGGCGCCGGTTGCTCCGTGGTTGGGTTAAGGGTGGTGTCGATGACGCGGATCTGCGGCCGTGGACGGGGCGTCAGAGGCTGCTCTAGTAGGTTGGATGAGGGTGCGAGGAAGAGTATCTGAGGCCGTGGACTTGTGAGTTGGCAAAGCGGCCTGGTAGGGTTGAGAATGGTATAAGCGGCTACTCGGTAGGGTTGACGATGGTGTCGGCGGCGGCTCCGGTAGGGTTGAGGAAGGTGTCGGCGGCTCCGGTAGGGTTGAGGAAGGTGTCGCGAAGAGGATCAGAGGCCGTCGACGGGCGTCGGTGGGGCGGCTCGGGGGTGTGGACAAGCGTCTCGGTGGGGAATCTGAATGAGCAGCAGAGATGCGCGGTTGGTTGACGAGTACCGTGAAGCAGATCCGCGCCGTGGACAAGGCCGCCTTGAATGAGTTGTGGTACAGATGGTGGATGAGCAGTCTACTTGTTTCTAGGGAGGTGGGAGGGTAGATGCGTCGCGAGGCGAGATCCGGCGAGGTGGACACACTGGCGATGAATGGGCTATGGTACGCCGGTGGATGAGCAGTCTAGGGTTTCGAGAGGGGAGGGGAGAAAGGGCGATGAAGTATGGACGGCGTGATGTAAGATGCTCTAGTGTTGTGGAGTTAGTCGTTTTTGCGGGAGGGGGACAGGAAATGGGGGTGCCGTGTAGTGGGGGGAACCGGAAGTTACCAAAGCAGCCCCGACCTATCATGTAGATGACGGCGGTATTGTATTTGTTGGTCTCCGTGCACCAAGGACAAAAGGGGGATTTTGCATGCTAAAGACTAAGGTGGCGGAAATTTTAGAAGGAGGTGGGAGATTTTGCCACCCGCGGGATCGTTCGTATCCAGTTTCAACTAATTTTGGACCGTGCTAGCGGGAAGGTCATGCTAGACTGTGTACACGGGGCACGCGTCGTGATTAATAACGGTGTGAAGTCCACCCCAGAAAAAAGACAATAAATCGGGATGATGCGCCGATAACTTGGACGTTCACACGGGCGCGGCCAATCGTACGGGTGTAGTGGCGCGTTCACAAAAAAAGGGATCAAATGCTCAGCCTATGTATTTCTCGTGTAAATAGATAATTTAGTGCCAATTGTTATTTACTTTAAACATAATGCATTGACGTGTTAGTGTAGAGGCGCACAAAAATAAATGGATATTGTAGTCAGCTACTTAAAAGTGTTACCTCATATGATTACATAGCCTCCATTTCATAAATTGCATACCCGTTGAATTCATATATGAATATTACATATATTACTTCAAAATAGAAACTTAAATCATCCAAGACTAATGAATTTGAATGCAAGAGTAACAATGGTGCATGTACATGATAGCTACATTGGTTGTTTGAAGAAACATCACTGTAACTTTGGCATGCACAACTGAAAAGGTTTATTTAAATAGAAAAAATGTGATATGTCAGTGTCGAATCTTTATAGCGTTGAATCGATATTGTACCTTTGGCCACGATACAAAGTAGATGTTGACTTATGTTCAAGCGATGCATGTCCACGATCGCTAGATAGTAATCCATGAGTGAATTGTGCAATCTCTCTCACACGCATACATATCTCATTTCCCTGTGGGCATCAGAATCACACACGCGCACTTCATGTATTTCTCGCCCTCCGTCAGGGTTAAATTCATCTTTCTACCCTATCCTACAAGTCTCTCACATAGAAACACACACGCTCTCTATGTCTAACACGCCCACCCCTTTAATTCCGCCTACCCATAGCCACTAATGTCTGAAAGTATAATAATGTCTCTCACACATATGCTATCTACCTATCCCTTAATATAACTAGATATGTGTCACACAAACTCCTTCTCCCTACTAGCAAGATGTCCATGCGTTGCACGGGACATCAAGATGCATTTGTATGAGAAGTTTATCTTGTGGGAGAAAATGATGAGCGAGGGAATGCCTTATTTGCAAATGAAGAGAGGGGTGTGGGTATCTTTTTGCAAAATTGCCATAGTTTCCTTCCTGTCCGTCGGATATAAATCGGATGGCCTATATTGCTGGATGGCAGGAACACCATCATCACCAACTCTATTTTTTATAAGAGTAGAGATATGTGAGTGTCACTACCCCCCCCCCCACACACACACCCACACTTCCCAACACGAAGGAGTAGGGTGACACCTTGATCTTGATACTAATCTATCGACTGGCTTCTATCTCAAACATACACACACACACACACTACCCGGCACCGAAGGAGTAGGGTGGCACATCGATCTTGATAATAATCTATCTACTCCTCTTTCAAACACACACACACACACACACACACACACACACACACACACACTCGCTAGTTGTGCCTCTGTGCCTACCGCGCACACTCACGATAAGTCTTTCTCTCCCTCGCCCCCCCCCAACAATGACGGCAGAAGGGTGACAACTCGATCTGATCATAATCTGCCAATTGGTTTCTCTCTCAAACATTGTGTCTCGGTGCCTCGCTCGGTAGCCCCCTCGATATGTAGACTTCTCGCGCGCGCACAGCTGTAGTGAAGATGACGCTGAACCCAGTGTGCCTTGTTTTTACCGGCCTCATGTGATAGTTTTCACCCTGTTTTCTGTTAATTAACAAGGCAACCTTTTCTTTGTTACTACTAGTGAATCTGAAATCATTCGGGGTATACATAAAATATATCACTTCAACCCAATTATCGCAGCAACTATTTTAAAAGAAATTAGCTAGCTGCCGTATGCGTTACGGAACATCAAGATGCATTTGTATGAGTAGTTTATCTTGTGAGAGAAAAGGCTGAACGAGGGAAGGCCTTATTTTGCGAACATGGAGAGACGTGTGTGTATATTTTGCAAAATTGCCATAGTTTCTTTCCTATCCGTTAGATATAAATCCGACGGCCTATATTGCAGGATGGCACGCACACCATCATCACTAACTCTGTTTTCTACTCCTCTCGTGCGAAAATACTTGTCATCAAAATGGATAAAAGAGATGTATCTAAAACTAAAATATGTCTAGATACATTTCCTTTTATCCATTTTGATGACAAGTATTTCGAACGGAGGAGTATTTGTCTTTTAGAGATTTCAACAAGTGACTATGACCGGACCTTACCAACATACTCAAAAAAGTAGTCCATAATTTTGATGTTACCCTCTTTTCTTGGCGGTGCAGTGCCATCTAGATACCTCATAAATAAATCAAGGACAAATCTGATCCCTTCCTGGAAAGACATACAGAGCAAAATGAGTGAATCTACACTAAAATATGTCTACATACACATCTGTATGTGGTAGTCCATTTGAAATCTGAAAAAGACGAATATTTAGGACGAATGGAGTATATATAAGAGTAGACATGGAGATATATCTACAGCATGGTCTACAACAAAAAGTGCTGGGCTGGTTAGCGCCGGATGCTCGCAACGCGATGACATGAGTTCAAATTCTTTCTTTTTAACTTTAGATTTTTATATTATATATTACTCTATTTATTTAATATATACTTCTTTCGCTATTGTACTGACAGTGGAACCCACAGAGTACTTAGAATACAAGATTAAGGATGGACTTGTTTCTTTTTAACTTTCTGTACGAAGTTGTAGGCACCCTGCAAGTCACGTGTACACTTTACATGCAATTAAATTTTTATAGAGGGACAATCATACATGCAATTAACTCAAATGGATTGGATGTCACTCTATTATTTCCAGCATAAAGAGCATCTCCAATGGCAGCTGACAAATTTCCTCCCGCTTCCTTCCACAGAGGACGACATCAAACGCCAGCGGCATACATTTGTACAACTCTAACCAACCAGATGAAATTCGTGCAAACACGGACTGATTTCATATAAGCATGAAGGATTTCGTATAGCCGGATCTTCATATAAACATGATGGATTTCATTTCATTTACATGAACTAAGAGGTGCCAATTCGGCTCTCTTGTACAATTAATACTCCCTCCGTCCGGAAATACTTGTCCTAGAAATGGATGTATCTAGACTTATTTTAGTTAGAAATGGCCGCCCGCGGATCCCTTTGTCTTCCTCATGTCCGTCAGACACTTGTGGGGTCGACGAAGGTCCTCAGAAGAGATGAAACAGTAAAGAAACCACCTGAATCCGCGGTCGTTGCCTCAGCGGTGGCCTTCATGGGTCCCAAGTGGCGGCGGCCTCCCGTGTTCTACTTCTCCTCGATGATGGCAGCGGACACGGAGAAGCTGGCCACTGACTCGTCGCCCTCCACGCACCCGGCTTCTGTCTCTGCCTGCATGGCGCTGCCGCAGGCATGGGAGGCGCGCCCACAGCCACGGGAGGCATGGCCACCGCAGACACTAGTGGCGCGGTACGATGCGGCAGTGACGGCGCCCGTACCGGTGTGCTCGCCGCCGTGTCGGCGTGGAGAAAATCGCCACTCCTCATCGAGCTGAACTAGAGTGGCGAGTTACTAAACCACGCGCCTGCTTGAGGCGGCAACTGGCTCCGTCGGGCCAAGCGAGGTTGGTGAAGCACCGAGCGGCCTCGCCCGTATCCGGAGGGCTCGGTGAGCCACCCAGCAGGGTAATATGCCGGAGAACGGCTCATCGGAAGCCATCGGAAGAGTGGACAAATGGTGAAGAAGGAGATGGAGGAGCGGCGGAGGGGTGCGATTCTTGCCTGCTGTCTGTCTGGCCTCGTGTAAATAGAGGGCGGACGGTAGGAGCTTGGCCGGCGGCTGGCCTCGTTTAAACTGAGGGCGGACGGGAGGAGCTCAGCTGGTGTTGCGTTTAATTTCGGACCGCTCATGAACGGACGTGTGGCCGGAGTAGGATTCTCGGTTTGCATGTGGGTTTAATGGAGGGGTTTAATGGAGGCGTCGGGCGTGCGCGGCGGTGAAGATTATTCGATTTGACAGCAGTAATGAGCCGTCAAATCACAAAGGCCCTCGCCTCTCGTGAAACCGACCGAGCTAGACTGCCCCGCCCTCTAGACTTTTAAAAAATGTATATACTCCACTTTTGTACAGTAGTAGTATCGATGGATTGCGCCATGGAGCAAAACTTGAAATTAAAAAAAGGTGGTACATATAGAGAGCGCTCGTCGCCAAATTATGCATATAGTACGATTAAAACTAGAGTGTTTATATTTCAAGCACGTGAACAAGTATTATTCTACTAGTTTGGATCCATTGCAACGCACGGGCCAGCACATTGGTAGTAGTAGTGTCCATCTCTATCTCTAGAGGCCTTCCCTCGTTCATCCTTTTCTCTCACAAGATAAACTACTCATACAAATGCATCTTGATGTTCCATGGAATGCACGAGGATGTTTCCTTGGGGATCTCTCCAGCGCGGCATGGCCGTAGTTGCAAGTTGACGCCCCTTGAGATGCCGACGTTGAGGGGCACTCGGATTTCCTTTGATGAGCAGGTAAGATGAGTTTGATCACGTTGTAAATGCATTCTAAAGACTACTTCCATGTCCATTTCCTAATTCTCCCCTTGCCCACTGTTTCACACGTCAGGCTCGGTGCGAGTGGAGATTGGCGTGCATACATATGGGAGGGTACCAACATCAATTTGCACAACATTTACAACGGTGACACCGTTCCCGTAGAACCTTTGTCCAACATTGGGATCAGCCATATGCAACGGGCCACCGCATGAATTGGTACGATGGAACCACGGTGAGATTGAATAAGATAGCACGAACCTTGCACGTGGCTGTCAAAGGCGGACCATGCTGTCTGCGGCCGATTTGTTGCCGTACAAGTAGGAAGACGCTGTGCTCCATTCTAACCGCAACTTCGCGGTGACAAACCAGTGGTCTTATTTTGTATGAGACACATCCTACGATATACTCCCTCTCTCCCAGTTTATTTTTTTTGAATCTTTTCATTTTATAAGTTTCCAATTCAAATTTAGAGCTCCCCATCACATGTTGAGATTACAATGTCCATTAAATCGTTGCGTGCATGTATAGTAAATAAACAAATCTCGAGTTTGGCACGAGTTCGTGTTGCGGGAGCACCACAAGCCCTGGCGTAGGAGTTACATTTCCCTCTCACGGCCGTCGGGGCTGAGCTTCAGCGCCTTACTACACCTACCTTTGAGTCAATAACATGTGGACTCGATAGGTGACTGGTCCATATGTAATGCTCCCGAAGGCAAAGGGGCTGTGGGGCCAAGAGGGGTGAGCCGCAGGTCGGGAGATGTGTGGTTTCATGGGTTCGAGCGGCGTCGTGGGAATCACGGGTGGCTGTGGTAGAAACTTGATGCTCGCCGCATTTTAGGGGCCCACATGTCATGCACACAAAGGCTGAGGGGCGGTGTGGCCAAGAGGGGTGAGGCGCACGTCAGGGGGTGTGGTGTCGTGGGTTGGAGAGGCGTCATGGGAATGGCGAGATGAAACATGATGGTTGTCGTAGTTGAACTTCCATGGACAAGTTGTCATGTCTACGGACACATGCACTGCATACCGATCACTGGAAGGAGTAGCAGAGAAAGCTATATATGCGGATAAATAGTTCCTCATAGTCAAGCGGACCCATGCTACTACTCTGTTCCAAAGACATGCACACCATCGAAATAGTCCATCTATATAAATATACACTGAGAGGGAATAATTTTTTTTACAAGAGAGGAAATAGTTCATCCATCCATAATGCCCTCCTGCTGGTGCAGCCTTTTATTATTATTATTATTATTATTATTATTATTATTATTATTATTATTATTATTATTATTATTATTATTCCTCTTCTTCTTCTTCTTCTTCTTCTTCTTCTTCTTCTTCTTCTTCTCATTCTCTGTGGGAGACGGCTTCGCAAAAAGCTCTTTGGACCTTGCAGCTATCTCGAAACTCACACGAGCATCGAGGGCAGCACATTTTATCCGCTTGTATGTCAAGGGATAATTCTCCCATCCAGACGACCTTAATGCCACTGTCTCGTCACCCTTCTGAAGATTTGTACCAAGCACAAAATTTACTACGTCGAATAGGGATGGTGTCTGTTTATTACAATCTTCTATAGGAATTTTGATTCTGGTTTGTAGGTCAACGATGCTTTTCAAATCAAGGTTGTACGTCTCCAGCTTCTGTTTGTCCCCATCGATGGCTGCCCCACAGAAGTATACGTCCTCCCGAGAAAAGAAATCATGAAGCTTACCTGGTATGGAGGGCCAGTGTATGATATGGTACACCAAAACATCATCGAGGCACAGCTGAAGGACGGCGGCGCGCTGTATCTTCCTAGGGGCACGCTCCTTGTACTCTGCGTTGAGACCGATGATCCTCGTCTCTACCTTTTCGAGGGAGTTGGATACATTGTTGATCACTGCCGAACAACCCTTGGGTGGACGGTGACGGTGTCAACTATGTGCATCGAGCCTTCGACGAGGACATGTTGGACGCTAAAAACCTGCATCTCGATCTCTTTCGCCATTTGGAATCGCTGGAACGGAGGGCTATGGTTTGGAGAATTAGGATTAGATGGCTAGTCTAACTAAAGTAATAGATGATTATTTAAAGAGGTTAAAACAATGTGAACGCAGTGGGGTTTGGATGCAAATGAAGACGAAGGGGTGGTGAAGAAGCCGAGGAGAATCGGTTCCCGATGGAGAACTAAATGGGAGAAGTGGCATGCAGGCAGTTGATTAGACGGCTAGGTAGACTAAACAAAAAGGCTATGAGGGTAGACTGATGAGTCGTACCTGTTCGTGTACGTGCCCATCCTTCCTGATAGGTGGGACCTATGCAAACAGATAAAAAATGTGTCGTAGCTTTTTTTGAGTGCGTGAGTGGGAGACACAACATTCTCTGGTTAAGGAATACTCCCTCCATTTAGGTGAGTATAAGTCACCTTATGAAAATCAGGTTTTCCCAAAACCTTTAGGCGTGGAGCATTAACTTCCTACTCGATCCCCTTCCAGCCTCGTTAGCCAGCGTTTTCTTCCTCTGCTGCTGCGCTCTACCTTTCCATTTTTCCTCTTCTCAAGTGTGGAACGATCTGCATGTCATCCTTGATGCACCAGAACGACCACTGCATGCATCGCGGCAGGGCATTGATTGGGCATGCACGAGAATTTGGTTCTGCTCGCAATATGGATGATACCTAAATAATGAAGTGAACAGGCATGCTAGCACGGGGGACCTATTTCTGCTATACAATACTGGAGTACTCATGTTCCTACTAGTAGTAGTAGAGGTACACTTGATGGTCAAAATACTATTCATCTGGCCCTCACAGTGAAGTGACAACACCCTGCGCCTGACACTAGTCCAGGCGGCATGTTCGGGTTACCAAAGTCAGCCTCACCACATGCCTTTGTGCGATCTGTCACCGCCACAGACACAGCACATTGGCGCCTCGCCTCGACTCCCTCTCCGCTCCCATAGCACCACTCCATATCCATCTCCTTCTCCGTCTCCGTCTCTGTCTCACTGTGCCCCTGTGTACCGTCGCCTCACTCGCCTCCCCCAGTACCACTATTCCCTCGCTAGCCGCTCCAACACCGACATCCTTCTCCCCCGTAAATCAAGCCCCCTTCCAAACTCCACCATGGCCGGACGCGAACCGCGCAGCATCCATATGAGCTGCCATTGGAGCAATCTCCCTAGTGACATCCTCGACCTCTGTTGTTCGTGTATGGATATGTTGAGCACCCTGCGGCTGGTTGCATGCTCGAGGGACATGGACACGGCCATCATCGAAGCGAGGCCTAAGCTTTTCAAGACACCCTGCTTGCTGCTATCTCGTCTTGCAAGATTGGCTCACCATGATACGGAGGCGTGCATGATGCCCCTCAACTTTAATCCAATCTCCATTAGCTGAAACTTCTTTGCAGATATGTAGTGGGTCGCCGTACATCATTTCCCTCGACATCGATCCGATCACCATTGCCCGAAACTTCTTGGCAGGTATGTACTGGGTCAGCATGAACTCCCACTGGATGGCTGCCTTCAGAGAAGACGGTAAAAAGTTGGTGCTCGTGAACTTCCAGACCTCCCATGAGATTATCCTTCCTCGGTTGGATTATATAGAGTATTACCATCGCGGTCCAAGTCATCTAGATTACTACGTCAGTTGGACAGACCTTGTTTTGCAGAAGATTGTAATCTGCCAAGTGCCCACACGACATGCGAATTATGCAGACTTCAAGCTAATTGCCTTGTTCGACCGTGGACTCGCCTATCTTTACCCCGGTGCCTTCTTTAGCTGGAGACAACTTGGCTCGCAGTGGATCATCGTCAAAGCTGATACACACTTATGTGATGCTATTGAACACAATGGCATCATCTACGCGATCGACAAAGCAGATGGCACCACGTATTGCTGAGATGGCGCATATAAGTTGTTTCCGTCTCATGTTAATGATGACGCCATGACACTGTTTGAACTTTTTGTGATGATTGGCATATCCCTGTTTGAGCAGAATTTGAGTAGAACTATGGCAATGTATTAGAGACGCCATAAATCAGCTATATTTGGAATGAGTTAATTCATGCGATTGTGACCATGTCATTACAGCCAATTTGTACCCTGAATAATCAAACAGTTAGGAATATATGGATATTATCCTTATTTTACAGTAATCTATATACTACTACTAAATATGAGTGTGTATCAATGGCCATGTTAGTTTCCTCATTTTCATGATGTAGAAACATGCACAACACTGTTGTTTTCATCTAACCATGCATTAGGGAAGTAAATGTGCATATGGAGAACTCTATATTTGGAAGTAGTGAAATCCTGCAATGCTTACCATGTGTACATACCTATATTCGCCCTTCAGTAATCAATGGTTAGAATAATATCGTCACAAAATTTTTGCCCATAGACGTATATAACAATGCATGGTCTGTTAGTTACCTTGAAGAATTTGTTTGTGAGGACAGAACATGATTACATAACATGTATGACATGGTAGTTTCCTGTGAAGAATCGATTGCGAGATAACATGAGTATAACCATGCATGGCACTTCTATATTTTCAACCCAAAGTATACATTTCCTGTATTTTCCTCCCGGATCCAACAGGACATATCAATGTTGTTTCTTGCATTATCCTACTCATACTCGAACAATGTTGATCTTACATTAACAATGTCATCCTTTTTGATATGATGCGGTGTCCCTCGATTCATGCCCTTTGTAATCACACCACCTTTGCCAAATCTGGAAGCACTGGCTGGTTCCTCGCTCGATCAGACGACGGCAAAGACTGATGCTCATTCGGACACATGAGCCAGAAAAGTTATATTGCAAAAACCCCACTTTATACAAGCACCGTGTAATATGTGAGTATCCGGACAGTGGTTGGTATGTCTATGAGCAGGATACCAGCTTGTTGGGGCCTTTAGGATTTTTTTAGTTGGAGGCGGGTAAACAGCCTTGGTTCACACTCTATGTTTCTCGGACTCAATTACCCGATTAACCAGGAGATCACCGCTGGGAAGGACCTTGATGGCAGAGAGGCTCTGTTTGCTATGGAAAACTGTGTCTACACAGCGAGCTCTAGGAGTTCGGGAGCAAACTCCCCTGATTGTTAACGATACGGCCTGCAGCCAAAAGAAGGTGAGAATGACAAAGGCATCCGGATTAACTTTGATCCTTGGATGTCTCAATTACGACAGGTAGTGATGTGGTTCAAGCCTTCAGGTTGAGAGGTAATTGGGCTGTTGCATCAAAAGGGTGGAGTACTGGTGTCTCTGGATCACTGGTCGCTGAAGCGGCGCTGCAAATTATGATGGTGTTGGATCACCTCTTCGAACGACTTTGTTGTCTTTGCTGCTGGTTCTCGATGGGTAGTTCTTTCTTTTCTTATGCTTATTCCTTTTCATTTGGTCATCCTCATGTATGTCACTCTTACTCCCTCCATTCCTAAATACTTGTCTTTCTAGGCATTTCAACAAGTGACTACATACGGAGCAAAATGAGTGAATCTACACTCTAAAATATGTCTACATACATCCGTATGTAGTAGTCATTTGAAATGTCTAGAAAGACAAATATTTAGGAACGGAGGGAGTACTATGTAATAGTTGCTTCTGTTTAGAATGTCATTCTCGTCTGGATCACGAGAGTCTGTGCGCTGCAGATGGGTGCGTTTTGGTAGTGTAGCAAGACTTCTTATGAACTATCATGTGTTGCTGTTTATGTCAGTAGTAGTCACTACTCAGTGTTTGAATGTTGTATATATCGTTGTTTCGAACTGTTTATTGTCTCAAACTACTGGTGGGCTAAATGAGGGCATCACCATTCTCCGTTGTTGAGTATATCTCCTTTTTCAAGTTATATAATTTGAGCTCGGTGTCTTTTCGATGATGTACACTTGTTTGGGCGGTGAGGTGTCGTTGAATATGGGCCGAGTAGTAACGCAATGCCAAACAGGTCAATTATGACTCTTAGGCCGGGCTCTCAAAAGATCCTGAAAAAAGGCCGGGCTCCCAAAAAAGAAATAATAAGGACTCTTAGGCCGACATGTGGGCGCCACCGGTGTTTTTGTGCGCTTGCGCGCCGAGAGCATATTGGCACGTGCTCGAAATTCATGCTACCTTTTCATCCCAGGTCTCCGCCCTCCCCACCTCTGGAATCTCGATTCCTCTGCAGATTCCCCAAATCCCCTCTCATGACTCCCTATACTCAAGCGCACTATCATGTCACCGGCAACGCGGATCTCCGAACCGGAGATCCTGAGGTTCGTCCTGCCTTTGGTCGCTGCATGCTGTCGCTCAACAGTGGCATGGCGGCGCTTGACGACCAGTTTGTCGGCAAAGTGCTGATGGTAACCATCAACGGCGACCGGCCTCCCGTCTCGCCGGCGACCTTGTCAAAGCTCTTGGAATTGCGCACGGCATCCAAATAAGTGACTTGCTCGTCGAAGTCTGTCCCCCTCCGGCTGATTTCTTCGTTAGGTTCCGGACAATTTTTGACTGCAGTCGTGTGTTGGAATCTTCCCGACGTTTGTTCTGCGATGGCGCACTAGTGAGCTTTGATCGGTGGCACCCAGGATGGGGCTCGGTGCCCTCTGAGCTTGAGTTTTTAACAAAGCTTACCTTCCACGGCATGCCTCGACATGCTTGGAACAGCGAGTCCATGAACGAGCTTATCAACGACCTTGGAGGTGAGCTCATAAGTATGTTTGTTCCTCCAGACAGCTGGGCTCTGACGGTTATGGCATGGATGAAGAAGCCGTCCACAATACCGAAGGTGATTGGTGTTGAGATACCGGTGCATGAACCGGGGTTGTACTATTCATCGCCACCAAGGCCGACGCGGACCATGTTAGGGATGTGCCTATATCAAGTGTTCGTGCATGTCGAAGAAGTGGTCAATCCATCAATCGAAGTCCTGCCGCCGCCGCTGGTGCTAGGGTCCGTCGACGACGTCCATTACAGGAGTCAACGTCAGATTTTCCCCATGTTGCTTGGAACGATGGATGGCACAGGGCCTACTCCATCGCGCGGCGGAGGCCACTACTTCTTTGGGAGAAGAGGCAGGGCTGGCTGCCTGGATGTGCTCTAATTTGAGATAACAACTGAATCTTGTCAGATATTTGTTAAATCCGAGCTATGGGTCTGAAGCACTGATATGCCAGTACATTTGATTGTGACCTGTTCTAATTTTGTACCTGAACTTTTTTTAGAAAGGATTGTACATCAACATAATGTGCTAGCAGAACTTATTGTGTTGTCTGTCTGTTTTCTTTGCACAACATTCAAGATATTTCCCCGTCATTTATAAAGACGATGAACCATTATGTACGACTACGTTGGTTTCAACATAGCCCTTCCCGTAGCGATCCACTACTTCCATCCTGATTGTGCCGCCTGCGTGAAATTTTTGTATGCAAGTTCAGTGTGCTATGATGTTCTATATGATTGTTTCAACTATATAAGTTTTTACTAAGCATCAGCAATGCATATGGCTGAAAGATGTATTTACGAGCATTGACCGATGGGTCTCTCTCTCTATCTCTATCTCTCTCTCTCACACACACACATGCACGCACACACACACGCACACGCACAAGTGGGACCCGTTGAATTATTTATTTGCTCGTGATAGCTTTTAATTAGGTTCCACTGTAATCTAACTTTTTCTTAAGTTATTAATTTACCTCAGTGACATCAAAAAGTTATACAGAAGCCTTGTTTGGGCCTTTCCGGCGTCGCTGAATGTGGGCTAAGTAACCATGTTAGGTTGTACTGTACTACACAGGCCTTTTTTTCAACATCAGCAATGCAACTGGGCCGACAGTTGTACACAATATCCGGGTCAACTTGTTATTCTCCGCCCCACTTGGCTACAAACTTTCCTAGGAGGTATGCATTAGGCTTAACAAGAAAATGGACTTTACCAAATAATAAATGGGATGTAATTATAATAACTGGGCAGTTACTATGCACCAAACACGTAATTAGTTTGAAAAATATATTATTTTTGAATTTGAAAATTTTAATTTCATTACTTGTTGCGCGCGCAATATTTCGTTGGGTTTTAACGTAATACAACTTTATTTTGAAATTATATCTAACCTGACTAGAAATATCGGATAAAAATATTTCGGATCCCATCAAAATGTGGGAATATTTTTTTTGAATTCTGTTTTGAGCGGTTGTTCGAAATTATTAATCGTTGTCCTAGCTAGAAGTCGGGCTGTACTTTTAGCAAAATGTAAATGGGCTGTAGTAAATCCATTAGAATTAAAAAAATGGGTTGTACATTCTTACAAATCGCAAATGGGCTATATGTTCTCTGCAAAATCCGAGTTGTGGGCCTACTAAGTTGACGCGTACCAAGGGCTTTGTCAACTTAGTCAATATAAACGATTCTAACTGCAGTGATCGTACGATGTCCATCCAAAAGCCGTAGTGCTTCTTCAACCTCTGGTTTTCTTGCTCCAGCCGCCCAAAGCAGCGCCGGTCGTGTCGCGTGCTCCTGCCTCCCGTGGCCGGCTGTGATGCCGCGGAGGCCTCACCGCCCTGTACTACTCTCACCGTTGGCTAGGCCATCCCTCTATTCACCCACACCCCCTGTTATTCTGCGGCGACGGTAGCCTCACACTGTAGCCGAACCAGTGAACCTCGTACTCCTCTCCGCGCGGGCTTCCACTGCTGCGTCTTCCCCGGCTCCGTGTCATCCCCTTCCTAGGCCTCACCATCGTCCAGACCACCGCCCTGGTGCTCTCGGTGCAGCGTGGTCAACATGGTCAACGACCGACTTCCATCGAAAGAGTACTGTACGTGGAGAGGTTGACAGCTCGGTCCAGGCGGCCGCAAGGAAGTGCCTCCTTATTACGCGCAAAATAATTATTTCTCCACCTGATGGCAGGGACCCACCGGACAGGCCACCTTATTTCGCGAAAAAATCATTTCCTCCCTGACTGCTGGGACCCACCAGACGAGCCAGCGTATTTTGCGAAAAAAACGTTCCCCCCGCTGTCAGCTCGGACCCACCGGAAGTGCCTCCTTATTACGCACAAAAATATGAATACTCCCCCTGCTAGCTGGGACCCACCATGGTGGGAAGCTGACTTGTGGGCCTAGTAAGTTGACTGGGACGGGGGCCTTTGTCAACTTTAGTTAGTATGAACGATTCTAGCTCCAGTGACCGTGCGATGTCCATCCAACGGCCGTAGTGCTTCTTCAACCTCTGGTCTTCTTGCTCCAGCCACCCAAAGCAGCGCCGGTCGTGCCGCATGCTCCTGCCTCCTGTGGACGGTTGTGCTGCCACGGAGGCCTCACCGCCCCCTACTATTCCCACCGCTGGCCAGGCCCTACGGCGATGGCAGCCTCACAGCGCGGCCGAACCAGTGAACCCTCGTACTCCTCTCCACGTGGGCTTCCACTGCCGCGTCTTCCCCGGCTCCCCATCGTCCCCTTCCTAGGCCTCGCCGTCGTCCACCGCCCTGGTGCTCTTGGCGAGGCGTGGTCAACATGGTCAAGGAACGACTTCCATCAGACGTGGACTGTACGTGGAGAGGCTGAAAGCTGGGTCCACGGCCGCAGCAAGGAAGTGCCTCCTTATTACATGGAAAATAATGATTCCTCCACCTGACAGCTGGGACCCACCGGACAGGCCATCGTATTTCGTGAAAAAAAAAGTTTCTCCCTGACTGCTGGGACCCACCAGCTACATCTTCGCACACAAGGAAGTGTGTCCGCGCAAAAAAACGATTCGCCCCCTGACTGCTGGGACCCACCAGCTACATCTTCGCACGCAAGGAAGTGCGTTCGGGCAAAAAAACGATTCGCCCCCTGACTGCTGGGACCCACCAGCTACATCTTCGCACGCAAGGAAGTGCATCTGGTCAAAAAAACGATTCGCCCCCCTGACTGCTGGGACCCACCAGCTACATCTTCGTCGGTAAGGAAGTTCCTGACAGTCGGGACCCACCTGGTCGAAGCGTACGTAGCGTTGTCATTTTAGTCGTGAACATGTACGTACATACTGGTCGATGTAGAGGCGCGCACGTGTCATAGTAGAGGCACGCACGTGTCATAGTAGAGGCGCACAAGTAGCATGTACACGTACGTACGGCGGCCAGGGTGCAAGAAAGAAAATACAGCCACGTATGTGTACATACGGGCGGGGACTCGAACGCCTACTCGCGCATACATACGGCCAGGCCTCGTGTACATGGCTAGGTCGGAATGGAGAAACAGCGTCATCGTCGTGTTCATGGGGAGGCAACATAATGCGTCGTGTTCATGGGGAGGCAATGGAATGTGTCATGTTCATCGGGAGGCAACAGAACGCGTGGGAGCCAACTGACTGGGTCGGAACGGAATGTGTCGTCGTGTTCATCAGGAGGGCTTGGACGGAACAGGCGATGGAAACGAGGCCTGGCGTACAGCACAACAGAGGAAACGGCCTTGTGTTCGACCGCCACGTCAAAGCGGGATCTGATGATCGGGAGAAGTGCGGCATACCGCAAAATGGAGGAAACGGACCTCCTGCGGTCGAAATAGAGGTCCTGTTGATCGGGAGGGGTGGCGTACCGCAAAACGGACGAAACAGACCTCCTACGGTCGAAATGGGGGTCCTGTTTATCGGGAGGGGTGTGGCGTACCGCAAAATGGACGAAACGGACTTGTGTTGGAGCACTACGGTCGAGACGGGGTCCTGTTCATCGGGAAGGGTGTGGCGTACCGCAAAACGGGACTCCACGGGATACTGTTCATCTCCACCGTCGACCTCCTCCAGCCTCCACGGGCTACCTCGACCTCCTCCAGCCTCCATGGGCTCCTGTTCATCCAGCGTCCACCGCGCGCTACTCCACCTTTCAACCATCCCTCCACGGGCACCCCTCCACCGTCTACTGTTCATCCAGCCCTCCACACCACGGGGTCCTGTTCAACCACCCCTCCACAGGCACCCCTCCACCCTCTAATGTTCATCCAGCCCCCCACACCATGGGGTCCTGTTCATCCAGAGGCAACGCCACCGCCATTGTTCATCCAAAC
>JAHHZJ010000396.1:0-47285 GCA_021437245.1 Aegilops speltoides
CTCCAAGGACAATTTTGACCGCTGTCAATGATCCATTCTGGATCATTCTTGTACCCCTTGACTGACTCATGGTAAGGCAGACTTCCGGTGCGGTACACAACATAGCATACTAAAGAGCCTACGTCTGAAGCATAGGGGACGACCTTCGTCCTTTTTGTCTATTCTTCCGTGGTCGAGCTTTAAGTCTTAACTTCATACCTTACAACTCAGGCAAGAACTCTTTCTTTGACTGATCCATCTTGAACACCTTCAAGATCATGTCAAGGTATGTGCTCATTTGAAAGTACTATTAAGCGTTTTGATCTATCCTTATAGATCTTGATGCTCAATGTTCAAGTAGCTTAAACCAGGTTTTCACTTGAAAAACACTTTTCAAATAACCCTATATGCTTTAAAGAAAATTCTACATCATTTCTGATCAACAATATGTCAACAACACATACTCATCAGAAATTCTATAGTGCTCCCACTCACTTCTTTGGAAATACAAGTTTCTCATAAATTTGTATAAACCCAAAATCTTTGATCATCTTATCAATGTACATATTCCAACTCCGAGATGCTTACTCCAGTCTATGGAAGGATCGCTGGAGCTAGCATACCTTTTAGCATCCTTAGGATTGATAAAACCTTTCTGATTGTATCACATACAACCTTTCCTTCTGGCGGTAAGAAACTCGTTTTGACATCCATCGCAGATTTCATAAATGCAGCTAATGCTAACATGATTAAGCGGACTTAAGAATCGCTACGGATGAGAAAATCTCATCGTAGTCAACTCCTTGAACTTGTGAAAAACTCTTACATACAAGTCGAGCTTCATGAGCGGTGACATCACCGTCCACGTCTGCCTTCTTCTTAAAGATCCATTTATCTCAATGGCTTGCCGATCATCAGGCAAGTCCACCAAAGTCCATGCTTTGTTACGATACATGGATCCTATCTCGGATTTCATGGCTTCTAACCATTTGTCGAATTTGGGCCCACCATCGCTTCTCCATAGCTTGTAGGTTCATTGTTGTCTAGCAACATGACCTTCAAGACAAGATTCTTGTACCACTCTAAAGTAGTATGCATCCTTGTCACCCTCAGTGCAGTAGTGACTTGATCAAAAACATCATGATCACTATCATAGCTTCTACTTCAATTGGTGTAGGAGCCACGGGAACAACTTCACGTGCCTGCTACACACTAGTTGAAGTGCGGTTCAATAACCTCATCAAGTCTCCACCATCCTCCTCAACTTTCGAGAAAACTTTTCCTCGAAAGGACCGATTCAAAACAATCCCTATTGCTTCGGATCTGAATTAGGAGGTATACCCAACTGATTTGGGTGTCCTATGAAGATGCATTTTATCCGCTTTGGGTTCGAGCTTATCAACTGAAACTTTTTCACATAAGCGCAGCCCCAAACTTTTGAAAGCGACAACAGGTTTTTCAAACCATAGTTCATACGGTGTCGTCTCAGCGGAATTACGTGGTGCCCTATTTAGAGTGAGTGCGGTTGTCTCTAATGCCTAACCCATCAGCGATAGTGGTAATTCGATAAGAGACATCATAGTGCGCACCATATCAATAGGGTGCAACTATGATGTTCGGACACACCATCACACTATGGTGTTCGGTGTATTAATTGTGAAACAATTTCCACAATGTCTTAATTGCGTGCCATAGCTCGTAACTCGGATACTCATCTCTATGATCATATCATAGACATTTTATCCTCTTGTCACGATGATCTTTAACTTCACTCTGAAATTACTTGAACCATTCAATAATTCAGACTTGTGTTTCATCAAGTAAATATACTCAACATCTACTCGAATCATCGTGAAGTAAGAACATAACGATATTCCTTTGCATGCCTCGGCACTCATTGGACTGCACACATCAAAATGTGTTACTTCCAACAAGTTGCTATCTTGTTCCATCTTCTTTGAAACGAGGCTTTTAGGTCATCTTGCCCATGTGGTATGATTTGCATATCTCAAGTGATTCAAAATCAAGTGAGTCCAAGCGATCCATCTTGAATGGAGTTTCTTCATGCGTATACACCAATAGACATGGTTTGCATATCTCAAACTTTTCAAAAGCGAGTGAGTCAAAGATCCATCAACATGGAGCTTCTTCATGCGTTTTATACCATTATGACTTACATGGCGATTGCCACAGTAAGTGGTACTATCATTACTATCTTATATCTTTTGGCATGAAAATGTGTATCACTACGATCGAGATTCAATAAACCATTCCTTTAGGTGCAAGACCATTGAAGGTATTATTCAAATAAATAGAGTAACCATTATTCTCCTTAAATGAATAACCGTATTGCGATAGACATAATCCAATCATGTCTATGCTCAACGCAAACACCAAATGACAATTATTCAGGTTTAATACTAATCTTGATGGTAGAGGGAACATGCGATGTTTGATCATATCAAACTTGGAAACACTTCCAACACATATCGTCAGCTCACCTTTAGCTAGTCTCCGTTTATTCCGTAGCTCTTTTATTTCGAGTTACTAACACTTAGTAACCAAACCGGTATATAATACCCTGGTGCTACTAGGAGTACTAGTAAAGTACACATTAACATAATGTATATCCTATATACTTCTATCGACCTTGCCAGCCTTCTTATCTACCAAGTATTTAGGGTAATTCTGCTCCAGTGGTTGTTCCCCTTATTACAGAAGCACTTAGTCTCGGGTTTGGGTTCAACCCTGGGTTTCTTCATTAGAGCAGCAGCTGATTTGCCATTTCATGAAGTATCCCTTCTTGCCCTTGCCCTTCTTGAAACTAGTGGTTTCACCAACCATCAACAATTGATGCTCCTTCTTAATTTCTACTTTCGCGGTGTCAAACATCGTGAATACCTCAAGGATCATCATATCTATCCACGATATGTTATAGTTCATCACGAGCTCTAGCAACTTGGTGGCAATGACTTTGGAGAAACATCACTATCTCATCGGAAGATCAACTCCCATTCGATTCAAGTGATTGTTGCACTTTCGGACAATCGAGCACAAGCTCAACGATTGAGCTTTTCTCCCTTAGTTTGCGAGGCTAAGAAAATCGTCGGAGGTCTTATACCTCTTGGCGTGGGCACGAGCCTGAAATCCCAATTTCAGCCCTCGAAACATCTCATATATTCCGTGATGTTTCGAAAACATCTTTGGTGCCTCAACTCTAAACCGTTTAAGCTGAACTATCACGTAGTTATCAAAGCGTGTATGTCCGATGTTACAACATCCACAAGCGGCGTTTGGGGTTCAGCACTGTGGCGGTGCATTAAGGACATAAGCTTTCTATTGTCCGCATAATCGCTCATCAACTTTCAACTATATTTTCTCTAGGAACATATCTAAGCGAGTGGAACTAAAAGCGAGATTACGACATAATTTGCAAAGATCTTTTGACTATGTTCGGGATAATTAAGTTCATCTTATGAACTCCACTCAGATAGACATCCCTCTAGTCATCTAAGTGATTACATGATCCGAGTCAACTAGGCGTGTCCGATCATCACGTGAGGCGAACTAGTCATCATCGGTGAACATCTTCATGTTGATCGTATCTACTATCGACTCATGCTCGACCTTCGGTCTCGTGTTCGAGGCCATATGCGTACATGCTAGGCTCATCAAGTTAACCCTAAGTGTTTTGCATGTGTAAAACTGTCTTACACCGTTGTATGTGAGCGTGAGATCTATCACACCCTATCATCACGTGGTGCTTGAAATAGCGAACTTTATAGCGGTTGCGCAGTTAGGGAGAACACTTCTTGAAATTGTTGTAAGGATCATCTTATTTACTACCGTCGTTCTAAGTAAACAAGATGCATAAACATAATAAACATCACATGCAATTATATAGTAGTGACATGATATGGCCAATATCATATAGCTCCATTGATCTCCATCTTCGGGGCTCCATGATCATCTTGTCACCGGCATGACACCATGATCTCCATCATCGTGTCTCCATGAAGTTGTCTCGCCAACTTATTACTTCTACTACTATGGCTACCGGTTAGCAATAAAGTAAAGTAATTACATGTCATTGTTCAATGACCGCATGGTCATACAATAAATTAAGACAACTCCTATGGCTCACTGCCGGTTGTCATACTCATCGAAATGCAAGTCGTGATTCCTATTACAAGAACATGATCAATCTCATACATCACATATCATTCAT
The DNA here is from genome assembly GCA_021437245.1 of Aegilops speltoides. Classification (NCBI taxonomy): domain Eukaryota; kingdom Viridiplantae; phylum Streptophyta; class Magnoliopsida; order Poales; family Poaceae; genus Aegilops; species Aegilops speltoides. Next base: position 4,208 of record JAHHZJ010000396.1, read on the forward strand.
CACATTCTTCTTGGCCATATCACATCACATAGCATACCCTGCAAAAACAAGTTAGGCGTCCTCTAATTGTTGTTTGCATGTTTTACGTGGCTGCTATGGGTTTCTAGCAAACGTTTCTTACCTCATAAAAACCACAGCGTGATATGTCAATTGCTATTTACCCTTCATAAGGACCCTTTTCATCGAATCCGTTTCGACTAAAGTGGGAGGCGGCACCGCTAGCCACCTTATGCAACAAGTGCATGTCGATCGGTGGAACTGTCTCACGTAAGTGTACGTGTAAGGTCGGTCGGGCGCTTCATCCCACAATGCCGCCGAATCAAGATTGGACTAGTAGCGGTAAGCATATTGAACAAAATCAAGCGCCCACAACGACTTTGTGTTCTACCGTGCAAATAATCTACGCAATAGATCTAGCTCATGATGCCTTTGTTGGGGAGCGTGGCGAAATTCAAAATTTTCTCGTGTCACCAAGATCTATCTATGGAGAAACCAGCAGCGAGGGAAGGAGAGTGCATCTACATACCCTTGTAGATCACTAAGCGGAGCGTTCAAGAAACGAGGTTGAAGGAGTCGTACTCGTCATGATCCAAATCACGGAGATCCTAGTGCGAGCAGACGGCACCTCCGCGTTCAACACGTACAGCCGGTGGCGTCTCCCATGCATTGATCCAGCAAGGTGAGAGGGAGAGTGAGGAGTCTGGACTAGGGGTGTCCGGACGGCGGACTATCACTATCCGCCGGACTCCCGGACTACGAATACAAGATTGAAGACTCGGCTCGTGTCCGGATGGTACTTTCCTTGGCGTGGAAGGCAAGCAGCAATCTGGATATGTAGATCTCCTACCATTGTAACCCGACTCTGTGTAACCCTAGCCTCCTCCGGTGTCTATATAAAGCCGGAGGGCTTTATTCCGTGGGGCGACATACATCTCAACAATCATACCATAGGCTAGCTTCTAGGGTTTAGCCTCCTTGATCTCGTGGTAGATCTACTCTTGTACTACCCATATCATCAATATTAATCAAGCGGGGCGTGAGGTTTTACCTCCATCGAGAGGGCCCGAACACAGGTAAAAACATTGTGTCCCTCGTCTCTTGTTACCATCCGCCTAGGCGCGATTCGGGACCCCCTACCGAGATCCGCGGATTTGACACCAACATTGGTGCTTTCATTGAGAAGTTCCTGCGTCTGTGTAAATGCGCCCGATGGGCGGATGCCTCCACCCGTCTTCAAAAGGCGGTGTTTTTTCGCCGGAGGGCCTTGGCGCTTGGCCAAACTATCCGGCAGTGGTTTTCTCATGACCGCTGTCCGGCGCCCGCCCGGCAATGACTTCTCAAGTCGTCGGAAGCAATCTTCGCGTCAGCCCTAAAGCTGCCGAATAGTTAGATCAATAGAGCTCAAATGCATTAGCGAGCTCTTGGATCGCATCGCCGCCACAGGAGTCGCTACGGACTACAACAGATTGGGCTTAAAACCAATGCGAGAGAGATTAACTCTCCCGGGCCACCCCTGCGTTGCGGTGGTAGAGGAACATCTGACAACTCTTTGCGGTGTTGAAGACAATTCATGTCGGATTCCCGAAACCTCCATGCGATTCCTGCGGAGGGCGGACTTCGATCGAGCATTGAACTTAAAATCATGCATCGCCCCGGACTCATTGGATTGCGTCCGGAACCAAACTTCGAATTTGGAAACTCCTTGGCCTTTGAGCCTCAAGATGGGCAGGGATCGGATTTTATTCACTCACCCGCCCGGACATATCGATCTATCTCTAATCTGGCAAGAGCCTCTTGAGGCGATTACATCACTCTTGGGCGATTCCTCACAGTTATGGGCGGGATAAAGGACTGCCGAGAGGAAAGCGCAATATCAATTTTCTGCAATAAGCGCGGACAAGGGAATACTAAGCGCCATTGATAAATCCATAAAATTCACAGCGCTTCATCGATCGGCATCCATTGTGCGAAAATCTTGTGCGATGGAGAGTTTCGGAGGACCGAAAATCAATTTTGGGATAATCCGGCCCCAAACCCGATCCAGCGATAAAAAGCGCCTTATACTCGGGCCCCGGATGCAAAAGCGAAAAACAAAAACCCAATAAGGGAAGCGGAACCGTCTTTGGAGGATGGCTCAATGGACCACTGTAAACTTCATAGTATAGAGGGGCCGTCCCAACACATAACCTTGAGCATGTTGGATATTACGGCGGTGGCCAAAAGTGGCGAAGAGCTCCTAGTTCGAGAAGCCACTCCAACAATACCAGCCACGGTATCAACAGTCTTGAGACTTCGCATCAAATAATATGCAAGCGAACAATCCATGAACTTCGCGAAGTCTACCAAGTAGCAACAGCAAATCCATGGGCGACACGGCTATTACTTTCAATGCCAGTGACGAGCCCACATTCGAACAACGAGCCCGGCCCGCTGGTACTTAGTCCCATAGTGGGCTGACTTTCGGTGACAAAAGTCCTCATGGATGGCAGCGGCGGACTAAACCTCATTTATGAAACTCTGCGAAAAATGGAAATCGATTGGAGCCGTATTGAGCGAAGCAGCACAACCTTTAGAGGAATAATCCCTGGCAAGAGCGCCTTTGCACGGAAAAATCACACTCGATGTGGTGTTGGCTCTCCGGACAATTCTGAGATCCGAAGAAGTCACGTTCTAAGTGGCCCGTTCAGCGATGGGTATCACGCCATACTAGGGCGAGAGGAATTCACAATTTTCAAGCAATACCTCATTACGGGTACATGAAGCTCAAAATGCAGGCGGCGGAATAATCACTCTCACTAGTGATCCGGACATAGCACTCGGCGCCAAAAATAAGACGGCGCTTTTAGCCTGGAGGCACTATCAAAACCCTAGCGGCGGAGGAACTCACCAGCAGCTGCGCTCTACGGTGAACAGGGGCGATGTGATACTCGACAAAAGATCCAAGTCCACCTCCTTCAAACCAGCGAGATGAGATAATAAAATTCGAGGTCCATCCAGCGGACCCAACAAAACGGCCTCCATCGGGGCTGGTGAACCCGAAGTTGGCGCCGCTTTTCGTGAATTCGCCGGGAAAATTGGGATATCTTAGCCTTGCATCCTTCGGACATGCCGGAATCCCTCGCGAGTTGGCGAACACAGCCTAAACATCCTAAAAGTTTAAGCCGGTCAAACAGGCTCTTGACGATTTTCCGAGCCCAAAAGGCAGGCAATGGGAGAAAAGCTAGCCAAACTATTGGGCGGATTCATTAGAGATATTAAACATCCGGACTTGCTAGCAAATTTGGTGATGGTACCAAGAAGGATAAATCCTGGCGCCTCGTAGCCGATTTTAAAGACCTCAATAAAGCTTGCCCAAAGGATCCCTTCCCTCTCCCCGCATCGATCAAATTATCAATGCCACAGCGAAACACGATTCGTTGTGCTTCACGGGCGCATACTCGGCTATCATCAAATCAAGATGGCGGAAGCGAACCAAGCCATAGCGGCGTTTATCACTCCATATGGACCATTACGCTTCAACACGGTGCCCCCGGACTCAAAAGCGCTGGTATGACATATCGGCGCATGATTCAAACATGTCGGCCACCGGATCGGCAAAGCGATCGAGGCATACGTGAAGCGGCGTAGTCGTCAAAACAAAACACGTCGAAAATTTAATAGACGATTTGAGGCTCACATTCGACAACCTCAGAGCGTATGACATCAAGCTGAATCCGGAAAAATGCATTTTCGGCGAACCAGCCGGAAAGCTGCTGGGCTTCATCGTATCTGGTAGAGGAATTGAAGCAAATCCGGCTAAAATCCGAGCTCTGTCACGAGTTGGATATTCCAAAAGACCTCAAGTAAATACAAAATTAACGAGGATGCGTGGCAGCCTTAAGCGCTTATCTCCGGTTTAGGAGAAAAGGCGTTGCCCTCTATCGCCTCCTCGGTATGCCGAACACCAGTGGGCGGATGCGCCACTACGGACTCAAAGAAATAAAGGCCATATTGGCAACAAATCCGGTCTGGCTGCGCCCACCTTGGCGAACCAATGTTGTTATACATCGCAGCAACGCATCAAGTTATGGCGCGGTCCTCGTCGTCGAGCAGTGGCGGAAGGGCATAAATTCCCTCTTCAAAACCGGTGTACTATGTATCCCTTTGTGTTAACCCCTATAAATCCGTTACCGCACTATCGGAAGATAGCATATCACGGTGTTCATGGCGTCTCGAAAGCTCGGCACTACTTTCAAGAGTGCTTGATAACGATGGCCTCTGAAGTACCACTCAATGACATTATAAATAACCGTGGCCTTAGCAGGCGAGGATAGCAAAATGGGCCATTGAGCTCTTACCATTCGACATCACTTACAAACCTCGGCGAGCTATAAAGTCACAAGTTTTGGCTGACTTCGTCACCGAATGGACGAGCCGAACTCCCCAAAAGTCTGGCGCATACTCCAAATTGGACTATGCATTTAATGGTTCCAAAATGTTGGCGGATGGGGGCTGGCGTCGTCTTGGCGTCCCCACGGAGATCTGATCGATATGTACTTCAAATAATGTACGGACTCCAACAATGCAGCGAATCTGAGACCTGTTACATGGTCTCCGGATGGCGGTCTCCATGGGCATTCAACGCCTAGAGTGTGTGAGGACTCAAACCTTGCAATATCCCAAATAAGCGGAGACTTGGCGCCAAGGATCAAAAATGGCAGCATATCATAGCGCTGTCCTAAAATGTCATTTCGGTTTGAAGGACTCGAATTTCATCACATAGCAGAGATAATAACCAAGCGGCGACATCACAGCACACGCCGGTGCGAAGCGTGATCTGTCCCTCAAATATCTTCTGGAGCGGCTCTTCAAGCCATCCGTACTATGGGAAGAGAGTCGGTAGTGATAAACCGGGAAAACCGCACCAACGGTGATTGGCGGATGACATAACACCCTCCGCCCGTCATAATGGCGTAATTGCGGCGTGGGCAGAACCTTCCTAGCCTACTTACTTGGCGGGGAAAAGACCAAAGAGGCCCGCTGCATAGTTCGTGATCGAAGGCCTACAAGGTCCACGAGGATAACCTTACAAGAAAAGTACTACGGAGTCCTTCAAAGGTGTATCTCCGAAGAAGAAGGCGGAACCTCTGGCTGAAATTCATGCGGACTAGGCGGACACCCGCGATGGCCGGGCCCTTGTAGGAAAGGCATTCCGTACAAGATTTTATTGGCGGCGGCTCGGCGAATACGAGGACTTGGTCAGCGATGCGTTGGTTGTCGACTCTTTGCTAATCGAGCCATATGCCACCCACCGCCCTCAAAACCATACCCATTACACGGCGTTCGCGGTGCGGTGGCTTGACATGGTTGGACCCCTTAAAGGGAACCCACAAGAAAAAATACCTATTGGTCATGGTGGATAAGTTCACCAAATGGATAGAGGCCAAACCGGTCAAAAGCGAGTCGGACCAGTGATAGACTTTATATCGGGGTGGTACACGTTCTGAGTCCCCACAGCATCATCACCGACAACGGCACGAACTTCACGGCCGATGAGGTTAAGTCATGGTGCAAAAATATGGGCATCAAGCTCGACTATGCGTCAGTCTATCACCCTCAAACTAACGGTCAAGTGGAAAGAGCAAATGGTCTAATAATGAGTGGCATTAAACCCAGACTAGTGAGGTCACTCACTAAATCCGACGCACAATGGGTCGAGGAGCTCGACTCCGTACTCTGGGGGCTGCGGACAATGCCTAACCGTACCACCGGATTCACACCATTTTTATGGTATCTGCGCGAGGCAGTCTTGCCTGTGACATTATTCATGACTCACCTCGAGTGCGCATGTATGAGGAAAAAGAGGCGAGCTTGATCGGCGGGACAGCTGGACACATTGGAGGAAGAGCGGGGCGTCGCGAAGGCTCGTTCCGCATTCTATCGGCATGACGGCCGAAGATATCAAAGCGAGAAATGCGGGCCAAGACTTACAACGTTGGTGAACTAGTTCTCGCTGCGGACAAGAAAAGGACAAGCTCAAGCCCGGATGGGAGGGCCCTTCATTATCGATCAAATCTTGACCGGTGGAGCATACCGTCTGCGAAATCGTCGGATAACCGACTCGAGCGAACCCATGGAGCGCAGCCGCCTCCAAGCGATTCTCGCCTAGCGCGGACTAGAGTTCGTCCCTTCCCCGATCCAAACTTTTATACTTGGCTGTCTTTTGTTTCTCTTTTTATCCTTTTCACTTAAAAGCCCTTCGGGCCTATTTTGCATTCTTTGCATCGCATGATGTGCCATCCGCACTCATTATTCTGAGGGCTTCTTTTACGAAGCTTAATTATCTGGTTTCATACCCAACACATGTGTCAAGCTTCCACATGTACCTTTTACTCGCCATTATATGCATCGATATGACTTAAGTTTTGGCCAATTTGGGTTGCTGGCTCTGTGCTTACCCTCGTTCTGATTTTTTGGCTAGGAGGTAAAGGAGCACCTCTGCGATTATTCTTGCCGGGTCGGCGGATGTGTACCTCGGTGGTGAAGCAAAGCTAAGCGTTCTTAAGGGAATATTGAGTTGGTGATTTAAAGATGACTTTTACCTATTTATCTATCTGCCCTAGATGTTTCTTGCTTTCTTTGCAGTCGGACATACACTTTAGGGCATGCCTCCCGAAAGGAACCCTTAGCGGAACTGTTCTCCTGGAAGATGTTTCTTACTAAGCATGTAATATAACATAACTAGTTGGGCACTTGATGCGATAAAGCACTAATGACCCCTCGCTTTGGTCTCCATGCATACCCGGTTTTTCATAACCGAGAAGGTATTCGGACACACTCAGGACTCTAGGGTCCGAATTGAAGCGAAAAGGTCGGCAAGACAAGCGATCTACAATCCGGCTAGAAGGCATTTCACATGTCACTTTAAAGGATAACATACATTGTCAAGTTTATTGATTGTATTCCTCCTCAATCCCGTTTAACGGGCTGTCTAGTTTACAGATCCGTTGGGAAAATTTAGCAGCCAACTCTACTTGGTTGTACACTAAACTCACGAGGATCTCCTTCCCGCCGGGCCCCCTGGTCCGACTTGACCATATGGTTGGGGTCCGCCTTCTTGTACAGCGTCTTCACCATGGCCCAAGCCTCCACAGCACCTTGAAGGCAAGCCAAAATCTTCCTAAGCAGGCGCTGCCGCCTCCTGCAGCTTCTCCATAGCTCCCGAGGCCCTCGGGTAGGGTGAGGCTGGCCATAAAGCTGAGCGACACGCTCATTACTGCGAACTTCGTTCGAGTAGCTGCAACAGATTCGGAAGTTGATCACCCATTGATATGGGCATCTCCTCTGCGGGGCTGACCGGTGAGTATACCTACAAGACATATCATGTCAAAACACTTCCTCGCCGAACTCTTCGTTCGCTCAAGCACTTACTATATATGGCGTGACGAAGCGCTGATTCTCCTTACTTGGGCGGACAGCTCGGCACATGCGCCTTTCAGCTCTTCTCCGAGCTTGGCGTTGGCATCTTGGAGCTTGTTCCTTTCTGCTGAACCCTATTCAGCACACTCGCATGACCTTAATTTGGCGCGATGCTGCTGTCCGGATGTCGATTGTACTAAGGTAGGGTACCTCGGTACCCCAACTTGTACTGATGATTTGCAACTCCAGCGACAAGATTTACCGCAGGCTCGCCGGAGACCTTCTGCTCCGTGTCAAGCCATTCGAAGACAAAATGTACAAGAGCGAAGATCGAGACCCGGCAAGCGGAGCTTCCGAAAACCGTCGAGCTCAAGGTTATATCACTTTCGCACAAGGCCCGGCGAGAGGGCTCGCCGGGAAGACTAGGAGATCACATTATAGAAGACAAGCCTCGGCGCTATGTCGTCAGCGAGGGCGGGGAAGCGGACAAGATTCTGAGCCGGCAAGCTCCGGGCCGGCTAGGTCAAGGCCCGACAAGGTGCTTGCCGGGAGGATTCTGTTGTGTGCTGCGCTCGGCTCATCCGCCCAGCGTCGCCACAGGGCCTTTCGAGGAGCAGCGTGGCGGATGGTTTGTGCAACTGGGGACACGGTGGCACTTCCGCAGTGGTGGATCCATCACCGTGGCGAAGCGAGAGCATGAGGCGGGAGCTTTTGGGGTCGGCGGCCAGACATTAAATGCCCTTGTCCCCTTTGTCAAAAGTAGGTAGAGACCCTTTGTTCACGCCTTTGTGGCTGCCTTTGTTCCCACTGTTCCAACTACCACCTCTTTTACGCTTTACCCCTTTCTCCTCGCTGCCACCTGTTGGCGCCCCTTTCGACTATAAAGGGAGGCCCATGCGCTTGCGTGGGGGGGAATTCGGCTGATTCGACTCATTCGGCTACAACACCACCATCGCTCGCTCTCGGCGAGAATCAAATCTGAACACAAAGCAGCGGTAGGAGTTTTATCTCTCGGAGAGCTCGAAGCTGGTAAAACCGCCAGCGTGCTATCTCGATCTGCTCTCCGTGCTCCCTCCGCCCTCGTGCCGCACTCACAAAGGGCCCGGCCCCATAGGTGCCAGCGGCAATTCCCAAGCATCTTTAGCGCGCCGGTAGAGGCGTCGAGGTTGTGCGGACCTGATCCGGCGTCAGTGGCGCGCCTCGTCATCAACCTCTCAATTTCGTCGACAACCGTCAACAATCGCGCCATGGCCCCAAAGAAGAAGGCCGGGGCTGCAGGCCCGTCTGCGTCTCTTCGCCGCCACCGGAGCCAGCGGTGGGCGGAGGAAACGCCAAGCGGAAGGTGTCGCCGGCAAGGACACTCATGGCGCCACGGATCAAGAACAAGGCGGATGACCGCGCCTCGGTCTCCGTGGACATTCGCGTCCATCTCGGCACCACGGCGACCAGCAGCGCCATACCACGGGAGGTGGTACCCGCTTTCTTGAGGCAAGAAGACTACCGAGCTCGCGGGATATTCGGACCGCGTCGGACACGAAACAAGCGAAAGCGCGGGGCAGGACCTGCTCCTTCTAACTGCTGTTAGGAGTCGAGCCTACCCGCTCCTCGCTCGCTCGCTCCGCTCCCCTCCACTCCGGCGAAGCGCTCGTAAAGGCGCAGCTGCTCCTCGACTTCCCTCGGCGGCGGACAAGGCGAAGGCGGGCGGCTACCATCAAACCTGGTGCGCCGCCCACAACGACCCTTCACGGCAGCGGCGACCTCGCGGCGCGGCAAGCTGAAAATGAAAGGCAGCGGCGACAAGACGCCGAAGCGCAACCACCGGCGCTCCCGTCGCGAAGTAAAAAGCGCCCGTCCAGCAGGAACAACGCCGGCAGCGGCTCCGCAGCGTCGTCGAGATCCAGCAGGCTCGTCGGGATCAGCGCCGAGTCTCGGCGACCGGCGACAAAAACGCTTCGGACCACGATCGGCGCCGCCCGCTTCGGCGACAATCGATCGAAGGCTGGGAGCAGCTGTCGCAGCGTCGCACCGGTGAACGAGCGACTTGCCGTCGCGGCGAGCTGCCTGCGTTCACCAGCGAGTTGCGGCGCGTCGGTGGCCCAACATGAAGAACTTCAAGCCCGGCGTGCGAGAGAAATGCGGCGGCAAGAGCGCACCCTCGGAGTTCCTCGGTGTCTACACCATCGCGGTGCGAGCTGCGAAGCGCGGCGACAAGATATGGCGAACTACTTCCGCTTCGTGCTTAAGCGAGCGTTCGTTCTTGGCTTATGCACTTGCGAAAACTCCATTTCTTCTTGGGCGATCTTTGCCATCGGTTTGTTGGCGCCTTCCACTGGCGCCCTGGCGCCCACGACGAGAAGCGATTTCCACATTTTGGCCCGAAGGAAGGAGAATCCCTGCGCAAGTACATCAACGCTTGAGCGTGTGCGGCACAACATCCACGATGTCCACCTGCCGCGGTTATCGGCGCGTTCCACGAAGCGTCGTAACCGCCCGCATCGTGAAGAGATGGCGATGACCAAGATTCGGGATGTCGGCGAGCTCTATGCTCTGGCTGACAAGTGCGCCTGTGAAGAGGAGGAGACTCCCGGGGAGGATCTTTGGCGCGGGAGGAGCGATAGCGGCGACACCGCACCCGGCAAACAAGAGCGGCGGCGGAACAACCCGAAGGAAGAATAAAAAGAGGTGCTTGCCGTCGAGAAGTCCGGCAAGGAGGCTCCCGCCAAGCAAGCGCAGGGTTGCTTCTCCGGCAAGAGCCTGCCTATGGCGGCAGCCCGACAAGCGAGGCGGCTCCGACAAACAATCTTGCAAAATCCACCGCACCAAGGGCCACGATCTCACCAAGCTGCAAGCGGCGTCGAGTACCTCGTCGAGCAGCAAAAACTAATCTGAGGCGCGACAAGGAGAAACCCAAGGTGGCGGAGGAGAGCCGAGCAAGCGGCCGTTCAATGGCGGGGAGGACGTCGCGACAAGGCTAAGCAGCGGCAAGGTGATCGACCTCCCGGGCGCGACAAAGATGAAGAAAGCGATGGCGAAGATATGGAGGATGAGGATGGCGGTGAGCGGGGAGTTCGAGAAGGCCACGGAGGTCTGTGCGTCGGCGGTGGCGCCTCTGCACACCTCCACCGCCCGGCTGAGCGGTGGGTGCGTGAGGTGAGCAGCGTGAGCCGCCCGTGGAGTCGCGCGAGCTCCTCAAATGGTCCAACCGCCCATCATTTTGACCTTGAGGATCACCACGACCGTACCACAGCGGTCGGGTGATTGCCGATGCTGGTCTCGCCCACCATCCGCAACCTCAAGGTCACCAAAATGTTGGTTGGCGGGGCGGGCTGAACTTGATCTCTCTGCTGTGATCAAAAACTCCAAATTCGGATAAGCGAGCTCGAAGGGCCGGTTCTTTCAAGGAATCAACCGGGGTGGAGCAAGCCCAAGGAAAGATCCTCTGCCGGTGACCTTTGGCGGGGAGCTCAACTTCGGGACTGGCGCATCACTTTCGGCGTCGCCGATATTCCGTTGCCATACAATGGAATACTCGGCAATCTGCCCTCGCCAAGTTTATGGCAGCTTCCCATTATGCTTACAACATACTCAAGATGCGGGGCGATAAAGCGTCATCACATGTCCGGCGACAAGAAGGATCGCTTATCTGCGCCGACAAGATCTACGGGATCGGCGATTGCGGTCGACAAGAATACACTTGCCGCGAAGCTCCGGGGAAGAAAGCGAACCAATCGGCAAGTGCTCGGGGCCCACTCGGCAACCGCACCTCTTGGGTGTTGCGCTGCCGTCGAGGGCGTCTGTCGAGCTCCACGGCAAAGTAAAAAAGGAATGGCGCTCCGCGGCGACCAAGAAGGTGTCGCCAAGGAGGGCGGCCTTTGGTGGTACCTTCACCATCGGTGCCACTTAACGACAAATAGGAAGCGGCGCTCGTTGCCTTCCTGCGGGCGAATGTCGATGTGTTCGCATGGCAACCATCGACATCCCGGTGTTCCCGGGAAGATGATTGAGCACAAGCTTGCTGTTTGCCCTCATCTTGTGACCCGTCAAGCAAAAGTGAGAAGCAAGCCGTGGGCGCCAAGAATTCATCGTGAAGAAATCAAGAAGCTAGAGGCAGCAGGCCTAGTTAGAGGTGTGATCCATCCGGCGTGGTTAGCAAACCCGGTTATGCGTGCGCCAAGGCCAGCGGGAAATGGAGGCTGTGTATAGACTTCACCGATGTGAATAAAGCATGCCCCAAGGATCCGTTCCCTTGCAGCGCATTGACAGATTGTTGACTCCTTTGCGGATGTGAGCTACTGCTTTCTTGATGCATACTCAGGCTATCACCCGGATCTTTATGGCCAAAGAGGATGAAGAAGACTGCATTTATCACTCCATGTGGCACTTATTGCTTCATCGCATGCCATTTGGACTGAAGAATCACGGGATCAACATTTGCAAGGGTAGTGTATCTGCTTTTGAGCCACGAGATCCTGAAATGTAGAGGCTTACATGGATGATATCGTGGTGAAGAGCAAAACAGAATCTGTTGATTCAAGATTTGGAAGAGACATTTCAGAACCTGCGCAAGAATCTGACTTAAGTTGAACCCGAGAAGTGCGTCTTTGGAGTTCCCTCGGCAAGCTTCTCGGGTTCTTTCATGTCCAGAGGGGATTGAAGCCAACCCGACAAGATTAAAGCCATTGAGCGGATCGAAGCCCGAAGCGAGTCAAGGATGTCGAGAAGGCTTGCGGGTTGTGTGGCTGCCCTCGGTAGGTTCATTTCAAAGTCTGCGAGCAGCCCTACCCTTCTTCAAAATCTTGAAGAAGGCAGGTCCCATGAAGTGGACTCGGAAGCGGAGGCAGTGACTGCAAGATTTGAAGCGATACTGTCCTCCGCCCCAATACTTATCGCACCTAGACCCGGGAGAAGTTCTGCTGTACCTAGCGGCAACCAACCAGTGGTTAGTGCTGCGTTAATAGCGGAGAGGAGCCAGCGAGGAGGCTACACCACCGGCGGCGAGTCCAGCGACAAGCGAGGCTGCTCCGACAAGTTCGGCCCGACAAGGACAACTCTGCGAGAGCAGGATGAGGTGCGGAAGAAGATGGTGCAGCGCCCGGTGTAATTTGTAAGTTCCCTTCTCGAGGGGCTAGATCAAGATACTCTGGTGTGCAAAAGTTGCTTTTCGGCCTCCTCATGGCCTCGAGAAAGTTCGCCATTACTTCGAGCTACGAGATAACGGTGGTCACTCGCTTCCCGCTGAAGAGGATATTGCACAACCCGAAGCGGCAGGCAGGATCGTTGAGTGAGCCTTTGGAGCTGTCGAGCTTTGGACTCAAGTTTGAAAGTACTTCAACCATCTGAGCCGAGCTTTGGCAGAATTTATAGCAGAATGGACTAGCGCGATGAAGAAGTCAAGAAACAAGCACACCCGTCGCGAAGCGACAAGTGAATGGGTAATGTACTTTGATGGTGCCTTCTCGCTGCAAAGGCGCCCGGTGCGGCGTGGTACTCATCGCGCCCACGGAGAGCACCTCAAGTATGTTATCGGATGCACTTCCCAAGGAACAAGCGACAAACAACAACTGCTGAATATGAAGGTTTGCTCGCCCGGCCTAGGATTGCGGCGAACTTGGGATCGGGAAGTTGATTGTGCGGGGAGATTCTCGATTGGTGGTCCGACAAGTTAACAAGAGCTATCGAGCCCTTTGATGGAAGCTTATGTCGATGAAGTGAGGAAGCTTGAGGCGCTTTGAAGGTTTGCGAGATGGAGCCGTCCGAGCTCGAGAATGAAATCGCGAGATGACCTTTCAAGCTCGGCAGCGGCTCTCATGCCTTTAGTTCTTGCCGTTGAGCCCCAAGCTCCGGCATGAGCACAACAGATCGTCCGTTTTTGCAAAGCGGAGAACTTCCGGCGACCGAAGAGATAGAAAAGATAACCCAGACGGTCAAGTATGTACCGGTTAAATGGATAGCAGGCTGTACAAAAAAAAAGCTCAATGGTGTCGGGAAGAAGTGCATCTCGGGGAAGATGGGCGAAGCTGTTGGCGAAATACGGAGGCATATGTGGCCACCACATTGGCGCAAGAAGCGCTTGGGAAAGCTTTCGGCAAGGGTTCTTTAACGAAAGCCCTCAAGATGCAAGCGCACTAGTAACCAAGTGTGAAGCATGCGAGTTCCATGCAAAGCAGATTCATCGGCCAGCTCAAGCTCTCAAACAATCCCCTTGTCCTGGCCCTTCTACCGATGCAGGGGCTCGATATCCTCGGCCCCTTCCCCGTGTTGTCGGGGCTTTGAGTACTTATGCGTAGCGATCGACAAGTTCACAAAGTGGCAGAAGTGGAGCGGTGAGAAGGTGACAGCACAATCAGCGGTCAAGTTCTTGGTCGATTGTGTGCGTTTGGGATCCCTAACGGGATTATCGCGACAGCGGTACACAATTCACTAATCGCACCTTCATGCGATCGTCCAAGACCTTGGCGCCAAGGTCATTTAAACTTCATTGCTCACCGAGGAGCAGCGGTCAGCGAAAGGGCCAATGCTGAAGTGCTGCTGCGGACTCAAGACAAGAACTTCGACATGCTGCGCAAGTCGCGGAAGAAATTGGATAGAAGGAGCTGCGGCGGCTCTTTGGTCAATCGAGCGACACCGTCGAGCCACGGACAGACACCTTTTGCTCTAGTCTATGGAGCGAGCAATTCTCCCCACGGAACTTCGTATCGGATCTCCTCGAGTGCTCACTTATGATGAGCTCGAGCAAAACAACTGCGGCAAGATGATGCATTGCTCCTTGAGGAGGGGCGTCTCAGGCTCTTTATGCTGAGCTGCCGATACCAGCGAGCCTTGCGTCGCTTCACCATAGCCGCAAGGTCAAAGCCAGAAGTCTCGAGGAAAGCGACCTTGTTCTTGGCGTGTTCAGTCCGCCAAGAATTCCAACAAGTTGACACGAAGTGGGAAGGCCCTTATCGGGTGAGGCAAGTCACGAGGCCGGCGCTATCCGCCTCGAGACGAAGAAGGCTTACGGTGAGCAACTCTGGAACATAGAGCATCTTAGCAAGTTTCACTCATAAAGCGCGGTTGCCGTGATCGCTCGGCAACCACCTTTTATGCGAGCCTTGCAGCTGTTGCATGTAACCCCTTGTACAAAGCGAGCGCGAGACCCGTGCATCGATAAAGTTCCTATGTTTTGTGCTAGTTGCCTTTCCGTGCTTTTCTTTGCTATTTGCATGTGTTATTTGGCATCTCTTGTGCGACACATATCCGATAAGCAATAGCGCCAAAAGGCCATATACTTGTTTCCTCCTTCTCTTTCCTTGCATCTTAAGCGGAAGAGCGTTCCTCGCGCACAAGTTTGCGGGGGAGAAATGGAGGATGAACAAGTGCTGTTCAAGAAAGAAACTTGCGGAAGCATGCTGATCATGAAAGCTAAGTTATTGGAATTTGAGCAGTCAAAACTTTAAATTTTAAGTTGCCTTCTTTGAGCGATCACACTTTGTATGGAAAACCTGTGCTCGGAGGAACCTACCCGTGGATAGCCGCGCCCTTATCTTGTTTTCGAGCACACTCAACGATTTAAGTGAGTTGCGGCAAGTGTCGGGCCCTTGTTTCGTTTTCGAGTCCGCTCAACAAGCCAAGTGCGTTGCGACTAGCCGCGGCAAGGTTGCTTGCCGGTAAGACCTTGGCCAGCAGGCTGCTCCGAGTTCAGCACTCAGCACTCGCGGCAAGGACCCCTTGCCGGCAAGATTCCTAGAAGCGTAGGGTTGAAGCATACAAAGTTGAGGATCCGAACGAGGGAGATAACGCTACATCTATTGATCAAAATAAAGATAATATCTTGCAAGGAATAACTTGTCGCGATGGCTAATAAGTTCATAACACCCTATGCAGCAACAAAAAGAGATAAAGAGAAAGGAGGCCTAGTCTACGTGGTCGCCCTCCACCACTGGGATCTAGTTCACTTTAGCAATGATGTGGGCGACCTGCTCCTTGAGCCTCCATGTTAGCGTCGGCCCGGCAAGCTGCGAAAGCGTTGGTGAGGTTTATGTCGGGATTGCGGTATCGATCTTCGTCGGCACCGCTCCATGGTTCCGTGCACAGGTAGCGTCTCCTCGGCGAGCTGCTGCGAGGATCTTCTTCATGATTTGCAAGGGCGGTGCGATCCCCACGAAGAAGAGGTGAGCTTGGCGCTGTGGCGAATTTAGATCCGGGAGTAGATGAGATGCTCGGCTTGAGCGCCGGGACTCTGGTCGATGTCGGACGCACAAGACACCAGGTCAAGGTCCATAACTTCGGCGATGCGGTGAAATTGCTCGGCCCGGCTTTGTTGGCGCTGTCCATCAACTTCGTTCCTCGCGGAGCTCCTCCTTCAACTTGGTCTCCCGATCCGGCGGCGTCGGCGAGTCCTCGCGCGAGACTTGCGGCTCAAGGTCCTCGATGGAGTCCTTGGCGGCCTTCAACTCGTCGCCCTTACAGGAAAAGCGCACTGGAGTTCGAGTTGGCGTGGGCATCCTTATCGCGCTCCGTGTTGGCGCGGCGACCTTCTCACGCTGCGCCCAGCAACTCCTCCAGCTCGCGACCTTGGCGGCAAGCTCCTCCTTGGCGGTCTCCGGCGGCCTTGGCGGTTTCGCCTCCCTCGGCTCCCGCCAAGGAGCCTGCTCCAGCAGCAAGGTCTTCCTCGTGGGCGTCGAGGTTGACCTTCCGCTGGGCGAGTTCCCCTTCTCGCCGGGACAGCTCCACCCGGCGAGCAGCTGCTGCTCTTGGCCTCGGCCTTCTCCGGCAACCACTCTTCATATTCCCGGCGAGTCGCTCACGCTTCTCCGCCACCTCGCGGAGAAGCAGCCTGGTTGGCGGCGTGAGCTCCGCCGCTTCTCCATCTCCTCGGCGGCCTTGGCGGCAAGGGCCTCCCGAGGCGAGCCGCTGCTGGCGGTAAGGGCGGGGAGCTGGTAAGCAGCTTCTCCTCCTCGGGTCCGTCGCTCCCCCGGTCCTCGGCGATCCTCAAACCAGCGGGCGGGACCTCCCCATCAAAGGCCTCGCCCTCCGCGGGGCTTCATGACGAAGAACCCCGGCACTGGATGAAGAGCGCCGTTGGGGCTTTCAAGTAATAGCCGGGCTGCTCCTCTCCGGCGGAGGGTCGGCGACAGCGCAGCACTTGATGCTCCCGCCCGCCTCCGGGCTGGCGGTGCAGTCGCCGTCCCCCCCGGCCGCTTCGCCCGCAGCCGGGCGGTCTCGCACTTTGTGCCGGCGGCTCCGCCGTGTCCTCGGCGGCAGGCGTCGCCCCGCCGCCTGCGCGTCCTCCTCCTCGACAATAGCGACTTCCGTCTCCCTCGCTCGGGGAGGAGGATCTAGAAAAAGAAGAAAAAAAGCAAAAAGTTCAAGCAAATATCCAAAAGAACAGCGCCAAGGAGATAGAAGCGTGGAACCTACCTTGGCGGGCGTCGTCGTGGCCGACTCCCTCGCCCGAGGCTCTGCCTTGGCGAGTCGCCGCCCTCGCCGAACTGCTCGCCCTTGGCGGAGTACCCGCCCTTGGCGGAGTGCTCCCCCTTTCGAGAGATCGGCCTTGGCGGGGCAGGCGGAGCCTGCGGCTCCTGGAGGCGACCTCCGGCGCTCCTGCCGCTGTGGCTCCACCTGCACTGAGTCGAGCGAAAACATCAAGGCATTAGTACTAGACCAAAATCTTGAAACCGCATGCGGCGAAAGTCTGAGAACCAGACTTCTGTTTGGGGGCTCTGTTGAGGGCTACTCCTCGGAGCAGCCTTCGGGTCCGGCAAGCTCGGCTCGGCCAGCCAGTCATTTGGTGGCGAGTCGTCATGACCGACCACGGGCACCTTGACCCTCT
Organism: Aegilops speltoides; assembly: GCA_021437245.1. Classification (NCBI taxonomy): domain Eukaryota; kingdom Viridiplantae; phylum Streptophyta; class Magnoliopsida; order Poales; family Poaceae; genus Aegilops; species Aegilops speltoides. Next base: position 21,417 of record JAHHZJ010000396.1, read on the forward strand.
TGGCGCTGGGTCAGGTCACGAAATCAAAAGCAAGAACAGGATTAACTTGACAATAATCAAGGCGGAATTTAAGAAGATGAAGATCTAGGATGCCTCCTGTTCCTCCTCGTCGTCTTCACTCAAGGCGGAGAAGTCATACTCCGCCCGGGGCCCGTCGGCCTTGGGCGGAGGCGAAGGCTCCCTCGGGCGCTGGCGGCCCTCGGCGCAACAGCCTTCCAGGAAGTTCGCCGCCCGGCGAGCTGGTTGTTGCGGGGGCCTGCGCCTCTGCTTCCGTCGCCCGCCTTGCGAGGCGCTTGATGGAAAACGCCTAGGGCTGCGCCGGAGGCGGAGGTCTCCGGCGGCGAGAGATCGTCGTCGTAAAGATCCGTGGACCAGCCGGCGTCCTCGGCGGCCTCGGCGTCCTCCTCCTCCTCCTCCTCCTCATCGGTGGCTCATTTGGGCCTGGCGCCTGCTGCTGCCCCTTTCCCTCAGCATCTCTGCTCCCTCGGTGGCGCCGCCCTTGCAGCGGCCTCGGCGCGATACCGAGATCCGGAGTGCCTCGGAGGGGACCCGGCAGGCGTCGGGAGAAGTTGCGACAATCTGCGGATCTCCGCCTCCTCCGCTCGGCGGGGCGCTTCGCAGCCTCTGCCTCCTCGGGCGTGTGGCGAACTCTCCTGCCGCCCGCGGCTGCAGCTGACCTCTTCAGCCGAAGCTATATCGCTATCTCTGGTCCGTGGTGTCCCGTGTCAGCCCGGGTCTCGTCTTTGTTCTTCGCCACCTCCTCAAGGTTGTCGAAGAAGTTGAGGCGTCTATGGGCTCGGCGGAATCATGTCGCGCTCCGCCCGTGCGAATCGCCGCGGGCATCATGGCGGCGATCCCGAGCTGTCTTTGTTGCGAGGGCACCACTCCCGGGGAGGCTGAACCACTCTGGATGGGCGGGTCATATTTGAAGAGTTCCCGGACCATCCCCTCGGCTCGGCATCGTGAAGTTGAAGTTCAGCCAGGCGCAGCCTCATTATATCCCGCACCGCCATACTCCCAGGCGGCCTTTTCCTGTCTTGGAGAAGCGTCGGGGCGGAGAAATCTGCGCCTACTTACGCAGCGGACAGCTTTGCTGTTGAACGCGAAAATCGGACGAGGCGGCGTTGAGCTTGGCGTCGTCGAATCAGATCGCTCGATCCTGGCCCGCGCGATAGGAGTTGTGCTGGTAGCGGTGAAATGCTGCGGCTCGTCTTCAGCGACCCAGCACCGGTCTGCCGCCACTCTTCCCACTTGCGCGGAGCTCCCGGCAAGTAAGGCGTAACCTCTTGTGCAGGCGAAAAACCCAAGAAATTCCTCCGGAGAGGGTTGCGGCCTCTGCTCTAGGGTGAAGAAGTGCCTAAACAGCGCTACGTTTGGGTGTATCCCAATGAAGTTTTTCGCACATGTAATGCGAAAACCGCCATTATGAGGATGGCGTTGGGGTGAAGTCAAGAAGGTGGAAGCGTATGTGTTCATAATGTCACAAAAGAAATCGAGAAAAGGGGGCAAAGCCATGATGGAAGAAAGCTGCTTGAAGAAGTAGTACCCGCGGGTAGTTGTCCTTAGTGGCAGCGGATGAGCTCTGGTCGAGGATCGCATTGGTCCTCTTGGCCCGAACAGGAAATACTTGTTCGAGTTCCCTTACGCCCGAGCAGCGGCGGGAAAGGCATTTGATCTGCTTCCTTGACGAGGGCAAGCTTCGCCGCTGCTCAGATTTCTCCTTCTTGGTCTTCTCCGCCTTCCCCTTTCCGGTCTTGGGGCCATGGCGGAGGCGGCGAAGGAGGGCGAAGAGTTGGCGCGCCGCAAGCGAAGGCAGCGGAAGAGATCTGAGGCCCGGAGTGCAAGGGATCTCTGGAGGAAGAAGAAGATGCAATAAGCGAAGGAGAACCACTCCTGCCTCCTCTGTTTTATAAGGAGGTGGGGGCGTTCGCTTTTCCATTAAAAGCGTGGGCACGTCTCCCACGGCCGCCCATAATCGGCAGCGTGCCGTTCTGCGCGAGGAGGAGGCGGCGATCGCGAAGTGGATTGACGCGCCCACGGGCGCATGTGCCGTCTGCCTTTATTTTGAGGCCTGGCCCCAGCGCTTCAGCGCCGTGTGTAGCCCGGCCGGGGCTCTGTCGGTGTACTAAGGTAGGGTACCTCGGTACCCCAACTTGTGCCAGGCGGTTCAACTCAGCGGCAAGATTTACCGCAGGCTCGCGGAGACCTTCTGCTCCGTGTCAAGCCATTGAAGACAAAATGTACAAGACAGAAGATCGAGACCCGGCAGCGGAGCTTGCCTGCAATCGAGCTCAAGGTTATATCACTCGCACAAGGCCCGGCGAGAGGGGCTCGCCGGGAAGACTAGGAGATCACATTATAGAAGACCGCCTCGGCGCTATATGCGTCGGCGAGGTCCGAGGCGACAAGATTCTGAGCCGGCAAGCTCCGGGCCGGCTAGGTCGAGCCCGGCAAGGTGCTTGCCGGGAGGATTCTTGTTGTGTGCTGCGCTCCAGCTCATCCATGCAGCGTCGCACAGGGCCTTTCGAGGCAGCGTGGCGGATGGCTGTGCAACTGGGGACACGGTGGCACTTCCGCGGTGGTGGATCCATCACCGTGGCGAGCCGAGAGCATAAGGCGGGGAGCTTTTGGGGTCGGCGTGCAGGCGTTAATCGCTTGTCCTCCTCTGTCAAAAGTAGGTAGAGACCACTGTTCCGCGCTTATGGCTGCTTTGTTCCCGCACTGTTCCAACTACCACCTCTTTACGCTTTTACCCCTTTCTCTCTGCTGCCACCTGTTGGCGCCCCCTTTCGACTATAAAAGGAGGCCCATGCATGCGTGGGGGGGATTGACTGGATTCGACTCATTCGGCCTACAACACCACCATCGCTCGCTCTCGGCGAGAATCAAATACGAACACAAAGCAGCAGTAGGAGTTTTATCTCTCCGGAGAGCTCCGAAGCTGGGTAAAAACCCGCCCGCGTGCTCGCCTCGATCTGCTCTCCGTGCTCCCTCCGCCCTCGTACCGCACTCACAAAGGGGCCCCGGCCCCATAGGTGCCCGCGGCGAAGCGAATTCCCGACACGGATCTTGTCCGTGGTACTGCAATGTCATTATTAGACTTCAGCATACGCCGCTGCAGTATCTATATTTATTAATAAAAATGTGTTACCGGGGAGGGCCTTTCCGTCTCCTCCTGCGGCGACAAATCTTGACTTCAAGTTGGGCCTTGCAATCTTGCGGCTCGAGACAGTAGGCGTTCTTCTCGTTAAGTGCCTAAAATTTCCAATGATCCTTAAATCAGTTAGCATAACTAATTTAAGTCTCGGGGAACTCTTGGTATATACAACCATTAAAATTCCCTTACCCGTATGTCTTTCACATCTTTGCTCCGTGGCTTTGGTAAAACTATTTTGAGCAGCGCGGAGATCACGCGTCCCCTGCGTTAAGGCATCCAATGCCTCGGGGAAAGCACACTTCTTGAAATCTTGTCCGTGGCGCCTATGGTTCATAAGCGCTCTCCACCTCAGACTTGGTGGCGGACAGTGCAGCCGGTATCCTCCGTTGGAGAAGGATCCGGCTCGCGTCTTCGCTTGCCTCCCCCTCAGTCCGGGGCTGGGCACGGCGTGTTGGTCGGATCGGCAATTCCTTCGCTCGCGATCCGGCGGCGCTTTTCTCTACAAGATCATGAGCACTCGAGGCGTTTCCTCGGAGCGTTTCTCGAAAATTCGAATCTGAGCTATACCTTTGCGGCGGCGTTTTTCGTCCGCTTTTCGCTTCTCTTCCGCTTTCTTGGTTGGTGGCCTTTGTGGGTCGGCCGCGCGGGCTCGACTTCCGCCGTAAAGGCGCTTCTGCAAAATACCATCGTTCGATCGAGAGATGGGCGGGAAGAATCTTGGCGTCCGGACTTGATCGCGGTCACAGGAAGCGGACTTAGTCGGGGTAATCTGCGTAATGGCGACCAAAGCATTGTCTATCTTGGCTGGTGATACACCCGTCGATCAGCTCTACCTCGATGTCGGGTCCTCCTCGGAGGCCGGACCCAGGGATCCTTCCGGATCTTCGGGTTGCAGAGCAGGACTCACCATGTCCTCCACAGTCCGGCGCAGATCCTGTGTTGAAGACATAATGTGAGAAGCTTAAAACTTCGAAAGCGTGGGTTGAGCCCTTCAAGGTGTCTACTTACCCATCCTCTGGGGTTGATCATGGAAAACCCATTCAAAGGTTCGTCAGAAGAAATCCTCCTTCTCCCCTTATGCAGGCGGACGGGATCTTCACGGATCCTCGGTCGAATCCGACCCCTTCTTGGCCGTGCGAATAGCATCGTCTTCCCCGTTGAAATCCCACATGGGGTGGCCTCTGTATTGCAGTGGTTGTACCCCTCGCTTTATGCATGTCGCCATGACTCCGATCATGGTCAAGCCGGAATGAGCCATTAATCTTATCCGGGCCATCAAGTAATGGGCGCTCTTGTCTTCCTCAATCAGGGCTCATGAGCGCCGGCTGGCGTTTCTTCAAGGAAGCGATACTAAACTCCGGAGGCGATCCGGACCCGGATCGGCAGCAGGCGTCTCAATATAAAACCACTCGAGGCCGATCTTGGACGCCTTCTTGGGAGTGCGGATAGGTATCCGGTCGGCGATCGCCATATTTGGTGCCGCCCACTTGATATATGGACCCTGGTGAGAGCGAGTGCGAGGCCAAAACAACCTCTTCCACAATGCAAAATGGGGCTCGATGCGGGAATAGCTCGCAAAGAGCTCGTAGCCGCGATCGCCTGCAGGCGGGCGTGAGGTGGTGGAGCTGAGTCAAGTAGAACTTTAGGAGCCGTGGAGGAGCAGATGTATTGGAAATCCGAGGCCCCTTATCGGATAGGGGCCAAGCACTCGCTCCCCCTTATTGGGGCTTGGAGTGTCCTCCGCCTGCCTCCCACCTTGATAAGTAACCAGTCGGCTCGGGACGGAACCATGAAGGCTGGAGGAGAAACCCCTCCGTTTGGGCTTCACTAGCTCATCATGCGAAATAGAGCACCTCCTCCAATTCCCGGCGGTGGGCTGGGGCGCGTGAAAGAGCGTTGGCGGTCCATGGTGGAATGGATTTCTAGGTCGAGGCGCTTGATGGAATATCTGGTGGGAGGAAAGGCAGTGCGGTTTGGATCTGGATTCTTGCCTCTTTTATAGGCGGACGACTTCGCACAATTAGGGGTGAAATGCAAAGACACCACGACTTTTCGCATTGCGATGCGGCAGCGTGGAAGGGCCATTATTTGGCGTGGAAGCGAGAACCACGATATTCAAGATGAATCCGGACACTATTCGGCGGTACATGGAATTTGAAGGAGAACCGGTCTTACAACGCGAAGACTATCGCCTTGCTGGACTTATCTTCATTGAAGCCTGGTTAAGGAGACTCTTGAGGAGTCTGGACTAGGGGTGTCGGACAGCGGACTATCAATATCCGCGGACTCCCGGACTCGAAGATACAAGATTGAAGACTCGGCTCGTGTCCGGATGGTACTTTCCTTGGCGTGGAAGGCAAGCTTGCATCTGGATATGTAGATCTCCTACCATTGTAACCCGACTACTGTGTAACCCTAGCCTCCTCCGGTGTCTATATAAAGCTGGAGGGCTTTAGTCCGTGGGGCGACATACATCTCAACAATCATACCATAGGCTAGCTTCTAGGGTTTAGCCTCCTTGATCTCGTGGTAGATCTACTCTTGTACTACGCATATCATCAATATTAATCAAGCGGGGCGTGGGTTTTACCTCCATCGAGAGGGCCGAACACAGGTAAAACATTGTGTCCCTCGTCTCTTGTTACCATCCGCCTAGGCCTTACAGTTCGGGACCCCCTACCGAGATCCGCCGGTTTGACACCGGCAGAGAGGTTGGGAAGACTCCATCCAGCAGCGGCCACGACAGGCGTGGTGGTGATGGTGGGCGTGGCAATCTGTGAGGCCCGCCAAGCACCATGAGAGAGGAGGAGTACTTGGGAGAGGGAGGGCTGCGCCGAGAACTTGTGGTGCGGCTGCCCTCCCACCCCACATATATATAGGGGCAATGGAGAGGGGGCGGCCCCTCGGATCCAATCTGAGGAGGCGGCGGCCAAGGGAGGTGCCTCCCAAGTCAAGTGGAGGCCCTCCCCTAGGGTTTCCCTCTCCCATGCGCATGGGCCTTGGGGGCTGGTGCCCCTGGCCCGTAAGGCTAGGGCGCCCCTACAGCCCATGCTACTGTATTGGACGTGGTGGAACAATTTCCGGACCTCGGACCCCTCCATAATCCTCCGGAACCTTACAGAGCTTCCTAGTACAATACCCGAAAAACCCGAACTTTTCGGCACCCGAACAACAACTTTCCATATATAAATCTTTACCTCTGGACCATTCCGGAACTCCTCGTGGCGTCCAGGGATCTCATCAGGACTCGAACAACATTCGGTAACCACATACCAACTTCCTTTATAACCCTAAGCGTCGTGAGACCTTAAGTGTATAGACCCTACGGGTTCGGGAACCATCTTGAGACATGGCCAGAGGCGTTCTCGGTCAATAACCAACAATGGGATCTGGATACCCATGTTGGCTCCACATATTCCACGATGATCTCATCGGATGAACCACGATGTCAAGGACTCAATCGATCCGTATACAATTCCCTTTGTCTAGCGGTATTGTACTTGCCGAGATTCGATCGTCGGTGTACCGATACCTTGTTCAATCTCGTTACCGGCAAGTCTCTTTACTCATTCGTAACACATCATCCGTGATCAACCCCTTGGTCACATTGTGCACGATATGATGATGTCCTACCCCTTGGTCACATTGTGCACATTATGATGATGTCCTACGGGTGGGCGGAGATACCTCTCCGTTTACGGAGTGACAAATCCGATCTCGATTCGTGCCAACCAGCAGACACTTCGGAGATACTGTAGTGCACCTTTATAGCCACGAGTTACGTTGTGACGTTTGATACACCAAAGCATTCCCTACGGTGTCAAGGGTTGCACAATCTCATGGTCTAAGGAAAGATACTTGACATTAGAAAAGCTTTAGCATATGAACTACGATCTACGTGCTAGGCTTAGGATTGGGTCTTGTCCATCACATCATTCTCCTAATGATGTGATCCGTTATCAATGACATCCAATGTCCATGGTCGGAAACCATAACCATCTATTGATCAGCGAGCTAGTCGACTAGAGGCTTACTAGGGACATGGTGTTGTCTATGTATCCACACATGTATCTGAGTTTCCTATCAATACAATTATAGCATGGATAATAAACGATTATCATGAACAAGGAAATATAATAATAACTAATTTATTATTGCCTCTAGGGCATATTTCCAACATTCTGCTGTGTTGACTTTTGAGTACTTATTCTGCTGCAAGTAGTTCTTCCTTTAGGAATTTCCTCACCAGCAAATTCCTCAGTGAAGAATTCATAAAAATCGCCTATTCACCCCCCTCTAGTTGATATAACGCACTTTCAATTGGTATCAGAGCAAGGTACTCCCTTGTTCTGTGTGATTTTGGTTAACCGCCTGGAGTTTTAGTTATGTCGATCGCAGGTATGATCAAGGTCTCTGCTGGGTGTCCTACCTTTGATGGGACGGACTACCCCTCTTGGAAGAACAAGATCACGAATGCATCTTGAGGCAATGACAATGATCTACGGTATGTTGTGGAAAATGGTGTTCCCTCGGTCACACCTTCTCTGAGCATGCTGATGTGAAGAGATTCAAGCAACTCGATTCTCAAGCGAAGAATATCATATGTGGCCATCGAGCAAAGGCAATATGGTAGAGTGAGTGTTTTAGAAAGCTGCTATGCTTATCGGGTTAGGCTGTCCAAAGTGAATGAAGGAGTCTCAACTCAGCGTGACTCTCGTGTTGGCGTTCTTACAATCTCTTCAACGCTTCAAAAGACTCGATATTGAAAATGTTAAAGCAAACCTTGATCGCCTCTTGACATCTCAAATGAGCTTCAAGTGCTTGGCGCCATGACATCACCGACCATGAGGTGGTGAAGAAATTCTTGAGATCGCTCGATTCTTCATTTCATACTCACAGCGATGATTCAAGAACATGCTGATTACAAGTCACTTGATCCGCTGATATCCTCGAGAGGCTAAATACTCATGTGTTCCAGCTTGTTGAGAAGAGATCTCTATGGTTCGAGCTATGGCAGATCCGTGCTCACGAAGGCCAAGGCGGTCTCGGTGCGAAGATGAGGACTCTGCTAGCAGCCTTGGTGATCTGAAGAAGCGGAGCGAGAGCTAGCTTTGCTCGTGAAGAAATTTCAAGTTCTCAAGGCGTGGTCGCTTTGGAAAATCCTCAAGGAGCAATGATTTCTCATCCGGTGACTACAAGAAGAGCTATGCCACAAATGCAAGAAACCTGGTCACTACATCCAAGATTGTCCTCGATGGGATAAGGAATCAAAAGAAGAAGAAATACAAGGACTACAGTTACGATGGCGCAAAAAGAAGAAGAAATCTTCAAAGTCATCATCATCAAAATCCTCGAGTCTTCATCTCACAGAAGAGCAGCTCCAAGAAGGCTCGGGCATTCATTGGCAAGAAATGGACTACGAGGCTGAATCTGAGGAACATGAGGCGAGGAGGCATCGAGGAGTCCAGTGCGGTGTGGCAAGCCTAGATCTTGATCTGCATTAAGTCGACAAGTCTATCTTCAGCTCTAAAGAAAATGGCTTCACCAACAAGGCTGATGAATGCAATGATGACTATGCTCCCACCTATTGCTTCATGGCAAAGGGTGCCAAGGTAACTAAATCGCCTCCTCACGAATCTAGTGAGGATGAATCGATGAAAACCTCAAGCCCGATTACTCTAAACTTGCTAAGATTGCTGTGAAACAACAAAGGCTTTTGAAAAGGTTCAAAACATGCTAGATAAAAGTGATGATATGTTGGGTGAAGAAATGGATGCACTAAAACCTTGGTGAAAATCTTGAGACTTGGTCCAAGTTTGACAACCTTCAAGGTCATCATAACACTCTCTTATCGATCACGAAGCTATCTTTTGAATTTCTTCAAAAGCAATATCTTGAGAAGCTAAGAGTGGATTATGAAGATCTTGAAGGGCGTGATTCATTACTTGCTCAACAAATCAGCGCTTCTTTCGGGAAAAATTTGTTCCTCCATGTAGAAGTGCATTGAGCATTGAAATTGCTAATTCTTCACTGAATGTTCAAATGCTTCTAATGCTACAAATTCTTCACTGTCTCTGCTATCACTAATTCCTCATCGAGGACATTGCTAGTATCCTGATGATGCAAGGCTAAAGGAATTGTACATGACGGTGATGTCTACTACACAACCTTCTTCTTGTAAGCGTTGTTGGGCTGCAAGTGCCGCAGTTTGTAGGACGATAGCAAATTTCCCTCAAGTGGATGACCTAAGGTTTATCAATCCGTGGGGCGTGGGATGAAGATGGTCTCTCTCAAGCAACCACTGCAACCAAATAACAAAAGAGTCTCTTGTGTCCCCAACACACCCAATACAATGGTAAATTGTATAAGTGCACTAGTTAATGAAGAGATGGTGATACAAGTGCAATATGGATAGTAGATATAGGTTTTGTAATCTGAAAATATAAAAACAGCAAGGTAACTAAAGATAAAAGTGATAAATAGCGGTATTGCAATGATAGGAGACAAGGCCTAGGGTTCATACTTTCACTAGTGCAAGTTCTCTCATCAATAATAGCATAGATAGATCATATAACAATCCTCGACATGCAACAAAAGAGTACTCCAAAGCCACTAATAGCGGAGAACAAGCGAAGATATTATGGTAGAGTCTGAAACCACCTCAAAGTTATCCTTTACTGTTCTATCTATTCAAGAGTTAAGTAGTAAAATAACATAAAGCTATTATTTCCGCTCAATCCATCATAGAGTTCATACTAGAATAACACCTTAAGACATAAATCAACCAAAACCCTAATGTCACCTAGATACTCCATTGTCACCTTAAGTATCCGTGGGCATGATTATACGATATGCATCACACAATCTCAGATTCATCCAACCAACACAAAAGTACTTCAAAAAGTGCCCCAAAGTTTCTCTTGGAGAGTCAAGCGTGTGCCAACCCTATGCATAGGTTCATGGTAAGACCCATAAGTTAGTCACCAAAACATACATCAAGTGGCATGTGATATCCCATTGTCACCACAGATAAACATGGCAAGACATACATCAAGTGTTCTCAAATAAAGACTCAATCCAATAAGATAACTTCAAGAGGAAACTCAATTCATCACAAGAGAGTAGAGGGAGAAACATCATAAGATCAACTATAATAACAAAGCTCGCGATACATTAAGATCGTGCCATAGAGAACACGAGAAAAGAGATCAAACACATAGCTAGTGGTACATACCCTCAGCCCGGTGAACTACTCCTCCTCGTCATGGATAGCGCCGGGATGATGAAGATGGCCACGGTGATGGGTTCCCCCTCCGTGAGGTGCAAAGCGGGCTCGAGAGGTTTTGGTGGCTCTGAGGCTTGCGGTGGCATTATTCGATCTATCTTGATATTCTATGTTTTTAAGTGCGTAGTCTTATATAAGCGAAAGAAGTCGGTCGGGAGGTTCTCGAGGGCCCACGAGACAGGGGCAGCGCCCGGTAGAGGCACCCTCCTATCTCGTGGCCTCCTCGATGATCTTCAGCGTGAACTCAAGTCTCCCGGATCACATTCTTCCAAAAAATCACGCTGCCGAAGGTTTCATTCCGTTTGGACTCCGTTTGATAATCCTTTTCCTCAAAATACTGAAACACGCAATAAAACAGCATTATGGGCTGGGCCTCCGGTTAATAGGTTAGTCCCAAAAGTAATATAAAAGTGTATAATAAAGCCCGTAATCATTCAAAACAGATAATAAAATAGCATGAATGCTTCATAAATTATAGATACGTTGGAGACGTATCAACAGGCATGTACAAAAGCCTCAAAGGGCATCAGACTCTTTGTGACGTGCTTAAAAAGTAGATCCTCAACAGAAACCCTAGGAAGGAGGGTATTGCCTTTGAGAGGAAATGCAATGCTGATGGAACATATTGGAAGCAGTACCCCAAAACCTCATGGGTTGCTGCAAAGGGATCTCCAGTTGATCCATCTAATTTATCTGGCTTTACATGTGAATCTCCTCATTCTTCTGATGAGTCATTTGACTCCAACTATAAACTGTTCAAAAATCAGAATGGTGAACTATTTGCTGGATATGTTGCACTAACTGTAGGAACGGTTCCCCTATGAAGAAAATCTGGGTTCCCAAAAGTTGCCTTGAAAGTCTTCAGGTGAATGTCCTCATGACAACGTCGTCTCAACGTATCTATAATTTTGATTGTTCCATGCTATTATATTACCCCTTTTGGATGTTTATAGACTTTATTTCACACATTTATATCATTTTGGGACTAACCTACTAACAGGAGGCCCAGCCCGTATGCTATTTTTGCCTATTTGATATTTGAAGAAAAGGAATATCAAGCAGTACAAGCGAATGAAACCTGGGCGTGATTCAGAACAAACGTGATCTGGAGAACTTGGATGCAAAGAAAGCTTGCGGGGCGGCCAAGAGGCGGGAGGCGCGCCCACCCCTCTTGGCGCCCCTATCTCTGGGCTGAGGAGTCTGGACTAGGGGTGTCAGGATAGCGGACTATCAATATCCGCGGACTCCCGGACTACGAAGATAGAAGATTGAAGACTCGGCTCGTGTCCGGAAGGTACTTTACTTGGCGTGGAAGGCAAGCTTGCAATCTGGATATGTAGATCTCCTACCATTGTAACCGACTCTGTGTAACCCTAGCCTCTCCGGTGTCTATATAAACCGGAGGGCTTTAGTCCGTGAGGACACAACATTACATCTCAACAATCATACCATAGGCTAGCTTCTAGGGTTTAGCCTCATTGATCTCGTGGTAGATCTACTCTTGTACTACCCATATCATCAATATTAATCAAGCGGGGCGTGAGGTATTACCTCCATCGAGAGGCACGAACACAGGTAAAAACATTGTGTCCCTCGTCTCCTGTTACCATCCGCCTAGGCGCGCAGATTCGGGACCCCCTACCGAGATCCGCGGTTTGACACCGACATTGGTGCTTTCATTGAGAGTTCCTCTGTGTCGTCGCCAATAGGCTCGATGGCATCTTCAACCTTCAATGCTGTCCAGGGTGAGACTTTTCTCCCCGGACAGATCTTCGTAGTCGGCGGCTTTGTACTGCGGGCCAATTCTCTTGGCCATCTGGAGCGAGATCGAAAGCTTCGCCCCTGGGCGTCGAGTCAGTCGGAAGCCTAAACTTCACGGCCGATGACCGCGGAGACTTGATCTTGACGGACTCGAGCCACAATAGCGCGCCGCCTTGCGGCGATGGGCATGATCTAGCTCTGCCGCGGACGGTGCTTTGGTGGCGCGCGCGAATCCGCCCGGCTACTTGCCGGAGCCGATTGCCCATGGCGAGGTTGGTGGATAAGCGCGCGCCGGGGCTTCAACATCTGGCGATGGGCGAATACCAATTTGTCCTTGCGAAACTCGTGATCGAGGCGCGGACTCCTCGCGGACTCGAGCCTCCAGCGCCCCGCCAATTAAGCAGTTAGGCGCGGTTATGGAATTCACCGCCGCGGACATCTTTCAACTTTTCGCCTTTTGGCGATATCTTGAATCTCTGAAGCATCTCTTGCTATCGGAGAATCTGGCGGACTATGGCGGGGCGGTTGGAGATCGGACGGCGAAGAAATTGAGCCCACCACCACCACTTTGTAGCCTTTGTCGAGGATCTAACCGACATGCTAGACTACGACTCGAGGACATCGGCGCTATGGGCGATGATGCGGAGCGATCGAGACCAGCGCCCACGGGACCTTTGGAAGGCCACCTCGTCATCTGCGTCTACATGGTGGATACCCGAAAGAAGGGATGGCGAAAAAGCGGCGGAGGAAGATTCTTTGAAGAAGCAGCCTAGCGCCCGGCGTCGTGGCGCCGCTCTAAATCCGCCACAACAAGAATGGAGAATCCGGCACGGGAGACAATAACACTCGGAGAGTGCGAAGGCGATCCCCTCTGCAAGACTCGGCGCGGGAGGGGAAGCAAGCCCTCACGATAGGCGGCGGATGAAGGGTTGAGGGCGATAACTATATGCCTCCCTCCGAAGGCAAGCGAGCCTCAGCGATGATGAATTCGTCATACAGGATCCCGTCGAACAAAAGCGCTTGAGCAGGCTCATAACCACGACAAATAGCCTAAAGAAAAAGCAGCAACAACTTCAAGCTGATCAAGATCTGCTAGCCGATCGATGGACCGAGGTCCTCGCGGCGAAGAGTATAAACTTCGAACTCCCTCAAAAAGTTACCCAAGGCATAAGCTGCTCCCCGATTAGAGGAGGAAGCATACATACCTTTATCACCGGTATGCGACATGGCTGACCCGACCGCCCGTGATCGCTGCGAAGAAGGCATTCAAGGCCCAGCCAAGACCGTACCCGACATCGATCCGAGTCTGAAGCCAAAAGGAGCAGCGCCGGACTTGCGAGACATCTTGGAGGACAAAGCAAGGCAATCAGATCCATCTATGGATCACGTGGGCGCCCTCGATCCACGACGAATACCGTCGCGCCGGACATAACGCCGGCCGGCCAAACACGGCAGACAGCGCTCCCTCGAGCTGCGTCGCGATATTGCTCAATCTGAGCGCCGCACACCCGTTATGCTTCGCGATGAAGTAATGGATCACCGGATCCCGAAGGGTTCAAACCCGTAAACGCCGAATCTTACGATGGTACAGCAGACCCAGCGGTGTGGATCGAAGATTATCTTCTCCACATCCATATGGCCCTTGATGACGATCTGCGCCATCAAATATCTCCGCTCAAGCTTAAAGGACCAGCTCGGCATTGGCTTAACTGCCTGCCCATGAGTCGATTGGGTGTTGGGAAGACACGGAGGCGCGTTCCTTGATAACTTCAAGGTACATCGATGCGACCACGGGCGCCCGATGACCTAAGCCACATTATTCAGCAGCGAGACGAATCGGCGGACAGTTACGGGCGCGGTTCTTGACGAAGAAAAATCAAATCGTCATTGTCCGGATCACGGAGGCCCTCGCAGCCTTCAAACACAACATCGGGACGAATGGCTAGCCCGGCACAGGGGCAGGAGAAGCGAAATCCATGGCAGCCCTCACATCATTAATGACCGCTTTTGCGGGGAGAGGATAGTTAGCTAGCCCGCGGCAATAATCTCATAAAAATTCGGCAGCCGGACTCCAAGGACAATCACGGCAGTCACGTCGAATCAAAAACAAAGCGCCCGTACTAACGGCGGCGACAAAGAGGATCTGGCGGTCAATGCGGATTCGAGCTCAAACCGGTCAGCGGAAGAAGCCATTTAAAGAACAACTCGGGCCCGTCAATCGGGACAGAATACTCGACCGCTCATGCGGATACATGGCACCCCGAAAAGCCAGCTAATCACACCAATAGAGATTGTTGGGTGTTCAGGCAGGTGGCAAGTTAATTGCGAACACAATGACAAGGGGCTAAATAAGCGGCGGCGAGGAAGAGACCGGCCGCCCGAACAACGAGAGGACGAAGGTTTCCCCATAAGTGCGGACGGTGAATATGATTCTGCGACCCATATACCCAAGAGGAGAGGAAGCGCGCACTACGGGGCGTCTATGCGATGGAGCGATCGCCCCCAGTTCAATCCATGGTCCTCTGTCCGATCACTTTCGATCGGCGAGACCATCCGACTAGCATCGCCATGGCGGATTCGCGCGTGGTCCTAGACCCAATCGTCGATGGATTTCACCTCACGAGTCTGATGGGCGGCGGCAGCAACTGAACCTGCTTTATCGGGACACGGTCGCAAAATGGGCATAGACCCATCAGGATCAAACCTACTAAGACAACCTTTAAAGGTGTCATCCAGTGTGGAAGCCAATTATGCGAGGCTCTGTCTGCTGGAAGTGGTCTTGGATCCCGGATAATTTCGAGCGAAGAGTTAATCTTGATATAGTCCCGTTCCGTGGCGGCTATCATGCCTGCTTTCGGGCGCGCGCGTTGCAAAATTCAGCGGCGGTGCGCATTATGCATACCTAAAGCTCAAGATGCGGGCCCTCGTGGAGTCATTACGGTCAATGGGAATACGGAGGCGCTCCCTCGAGCGGAGGAACATCTGGCGGCTCTCGCGGCGGAATCTGAGCAGCCTCCTCGGCAACTCTCTAGTCCGCAACTAAAAAGCGGACACATTAAAAGCGCCGGAGCAACACTAACCAAGACCACTGGCGCGATCAGACGCAGCGTAGCAATCGGCCCCCACCCTCGCGTATGATCACAAGAATAACACTCCGCGTACATCATTACGCTTTGGAGATACCATGGGCGCAGGGGAGGGGCTTAACCTCAAGGATTGAAGAGTGCGGCTCGACCGCACCAGGGGCTCGTGCTAGTGCCCCCCTTGGTGTTATTTTTTATCTTTTCTTTTTATATATGCAGGACTCTACCAAATAGAAGCCCTGCCCGTCGGCGAACTTGCCGAACTCACGATACAACAGTCAGGGATTAAAGAAGGCTGCGACGAACACTCAGGTGGTCTCCATTACGAGCATTAAATTCAATTACATACACCAAGTCTGCAGCTTATCCCTGAAGGGGACATGTTAATTTAGTCCGAATCCCTTGCTTACCGCACTATTTGTATCAGTCCGCTTTATTAGCAGACCTTCTGTCATAAATAACGCAGCACTTCCCTTTTTGCAAGTTTATTACCTTTTCATGGCAATTGCGTTATCCTTTACAAATGTTCACTATATGACATATTGCACCCGTACACTTTAGTACGGCCGAATACACCGAGGGCTTACATTTCCCCATATTACGGTGTGATTAAGTCGAACACTTTCACAAGTCGGCACCCGAACTTATAGCATTATATGAATCAGCTCCGAATCATGTCTTGGGTCAATAGTTGGGTTTGCCCGGCTCCTATGTTTTGGTGCCTTACGTTCCGTTCCGTCGGCTAAGGTAGCACTAGGAGAACCACTGCGATTGCGCCCCGGTTTGGCCGGGTTAACGCCTCGATGGAAAGCTAAAACTGGCGGCATGATAAGGCGAGGCTGATCATTGTTAGAGAGGTCTTTTCGGGTCCCTAAAGACTCATGCGCTTGACGAAGTTCGGATGATGTCAAGCGAAGGCGTGGATAGCGCCCAGTTGGTCTTCGAATACCGAGGGCTTAGCCAAAATTTAAAATTATAGAATTCTATGGCTAAGTGAGAGTGTTCAAGCATTATAAGTCCGGTCGCCTTGTTACGTGCGTGTTGGCGCCTCCTAGATGGACCCAAAGATGGGAACAAGAGTGCTCAAGTTTATCACGAACACCCGGCACTTTCGTGGCTTGGGGCTGAAGCCAACGACTTGCCATCTCTCGGATTTAACAAGCGGCGCGCATAGAAGGTAATATTTTAAATTAAACAAAGCGTTGCTCATAAGCGCATATAAGCGAAGTTTTGGCGCCAGGATAAACACACTGGCGAGTTCACTCAAGGATTACATTAAGGGGACACTCATCGCGATATCGCGGGCTCCCTTGAGGACAACTTTATAATATCGCTCCGTCGTGCGGTGCTCCTTGCCGGTGGCGGATCCGTGAAGCTTCTCCGCATCCAGCTTGCCCATTGCACCTTTATGCGGGCAAGGGCTCGTGGCGCCTTCAATGCGGCGGATCGCTTGATCACATCCAGCCTTGAGCACGCATCAACTAACCGCGCACTAAATAAAAGTAGCTGCCGGCAGGCCTGCCGAGACCCTGGCGGGCTGTGAGGCCCTTCATGGCCTCCTCGGCTACCTTGTGGAGTTCGACCAGCTGCTTCAGCTGGTCGCTTGAAACACCGGATGGCGGCCTCGGCGTCTTGAGACGAAGACCTTCTCCGTTGAGCTCCCTCCTCGCCACGATAGAGCATGGCGGCATCGGGCGCACTCTCTGGGCAGATCTGCAAATGCCTGGAGAGCTCGAATTCGGGTAAGTATCCGGTAATTTACATTAACATGCTTGCTCTGCAAAACGCCTTACCGCTGCTATCTTCCTCATGTCCTCTATTTCCATACGGGCCCTCTGGGCCTCGGCCTTAGCGGACTCGGCCCCATCGAGAGCGAGGCAAGCTCGGACTCTCGGGTCTTGAGTCACGCTCCAAACTCTCATGCTTTTCATGAGCACGGAGCTCTTGCGAACTTCCGCCACTAGCGCCGCTTGCTTTTCTCGCTCAGTCCGTTCACGTGGCGCATTGCGTTCGACCCGCGGACACGGCATCCTTGAGGCTGCCACCTCGTTAGTGGCCCCTGCATTACATATATTATCCTTGTTAATCTTGTTTGCAGCAAAACCCTTTTACGTAAGGTGCATATTTAAAGTGGTGTTATTCACCTTCTTTTTCCTTGAGCTGCCTCTTGGCATGGCCGAGCTCTTGCTCCGACCGCTCAAGGTCCTTCTTCAGCGCCTCGACCTCAGCTATCAATGCGGCCGAGGTCAACAGCGCGGCCTGCAAACCCATATTGACATATTTTAGCAACCCTGCGTATATCTTGTTAAAGATCCTTAGTCGGCTTTTCTTTCGAACACGGACTAAGCATCGAGAACTCTTGTCTATCTTGGTATTATATTGCTTAATTTTAAACTTCTTACCTCAAAGCTTTGTTAGAAGGCTGTTGCGAGGCTTCAGTCAGCCCGCCCTTGGCGGCTGGACCTTCTCAATCACCGCACTCATGAGAGTGCGGTGTTCTTCCTCGATGGGCGCCTTTGGCGCCTCCGGCATGTGTCCGGTGCCTCGGTTGGGCCGGAGGCCGCCGGCGCAGTCCTGCCCCTCCTTGAGGGCTGCTCGCCGGACTCTGGAACCGCTACGGGTTCGGGGTAGAGTCCGGCACAAAGTCGGGAGGCTGCTGCGGCGCCTCCGGAGCCTCCTCTGGCGCGTCCCCTATGGGATTCCGCCTCGTCGTCTTCGGCGGCGTGGGGTAGAAAGCGATCGGGATGGAATTCACATCCGGCGGCGCCAGCGACCCGCTCATCGAGTCGGGGAAATCGTCACCCGCGGACTAAAAGCAGATGCGGCATTAGAAGGACAACTGCGTGACATGTTATAATATGGCATATGAATGATCCGGATACTTACGATCTTGCGGACGCCGGGCCCTTAGAGCCACTCTTCCTGCATAGCGCTGATGTTGGCGGCTGTCGAGGATGGTTCTCCCCTCTTGGACCCTTGGCCGCCCGATTGGGGAGGCCTTCCTCTTCTTCTCTCCCTCCTCCGGGAGAGTATTCCTCCTCCTCCTCCTCGTCTTGGGGAGAGTCCTCGTCATCGTCGTCGGGCGCTTGATTCTGGGAACTCTTTGAGTCCCGGCCACCTTCTTGGCCTTCTTCTCCGGCACCACGTGCGGTGCGGGACCAGCAACCTCGCTAAGCGGGCATTCACTGGTTCTTCGGCATGGGGCGGGCTGATAAGCAGCTCGGCCTTCTCCATCCATTCTGTCGAAGGAAGAGGTCGATTAAAAACCTTGCTAGAGTCAATCTAATTACTACAAGTGTCCCGTAATGGAGTCGAATCACTTACCCCGTCAGACGGAGATTGCAAGCTGAATCCGCGGTCTTCAGTCGCGGCGGGCGCATCAGCGCTCTTGAACAGCACCCTCCAGGCCCCTTCGTATGTTGTATCGAAGAGCCGCTCAACGTCTGGTGCTGTTCGGATTAAACTCCACAGTTAAATGCCCTTTCTTGGCATGGGAGAATCCATGGGAGGAGCATGACTGGACCACGTCGGCGAGCGGAGCCCATTGCTCACCGGCTTCTTGATGCAGGTTCAAAGTCGGTCACCTCCACGGGTCGCCCCTGCAAGCCCTTCTCTTTCCGGAGGTGAGCTGCGTGGGGATTCGAGATCTAAATCGGGGGCCGCCGCCCATGTAGGTTCGGCGGCTCGGTGATATAGAACCACCCGATTGCCACCTTGGCGGAGTCCACGAAGGTCCCTTCTAGCCAAGGGGCGTTGGGCGGCTGCCCAACATAAGCGCCTCCGCATTCGCTTGCGTCCCTTCACAACCTTGACAGCGTTGAAGGTCTTGAGCCACAGGCGAAGTGGGGCGGATGCGAGAAAGGCCTCGCTTGCGACGATAAACGCCGAGATGTTGAGGGCGAAATTGGCGCGGATCATGGAAATCCGGGCCGTAGTAGAACATGATCCCGGACGAATGGATGGGCGGAAGCCCAGTCCGCGGAGGAAGTGGGAAGGAAAACAACCCTCTCGTGAGGTCACTGGGGTGGAATGAGCTGCCTGCGTCGGGCGGCCGATCTGCGATGTTTCGGAAAGGTATCGGCGTCGCGCAGCTTGGTGATGTCCTCCTCCTTGGCGGTGGAGGTCATCCACTTGCCTCCCCTCCGGACATGTTAGGAGAAGGGTCGAGCGGAATCTTGTGAGCTTGGCGTTGGAGCTTAGGTTGGCGAGGATGGATGAGCAAAGGAGGAAGAAGGCGTGGGTGAGAAGGTAAAACCTTATCCCTTATATATAGGCGGACAAAACTATCGTCCCTCACCGGCTGGTAAAACTCGCTTATCTCCCAAGCGCCACCATCAATGGCGCGGTTGGGTTACGCCGCGTATTGATGAGAATCCGGAAAAAGGGAACACGATCTACGCTTTGACGGGGCGTGCCAAGAAACCGCTTAGCTAAGCGTGCCAAAGTGGTACGATGAATTCAAACAAGGGCTTGGTGCGGTGTGATGTCATGCCGCATATCGTCGGCAGATTGGATCGGTGTATATGTTTTATTCTCTCTACGTTGGAATGTGGAAATTATTTTGCGAGCGGACACTATCTGGTGTTCATTATCTTCTCCGGATTATTCAAGGGAGAACCCGCCTTGCAATGCGAACATTATACGCGGACTTATCGTCATTGAAAGCTGGTTGAGAGACTCTTGAGGAGTCTGGACTAGGGGTGTCGGATAGCGGACTATCAATATCCGCGGACTCCCGGACTACGAAGATAGAAGATTGAAGACTCGGCTCGTGTCAGGAAGGTACTTTACTTGGCGTGGAAGGCAAGCTTGCAATCTGGATATGTAGATCTCCTACCATTGTAACCGACTCTGTGTAACCCTAGCCTCTCCGGTGTCTATATAAACGGAGGGCTTTAGTCCGTGAGGACACAACATTACATCTCAACAATCATACCATAGGCTAGCTTCTAGGGTTTAGCCTCATTGATCTCGTGGTAGATCTACTCTTGTACTACCCATATCATCAATATTAATCAAGCGGGGCGTGGGTATTACCTCCATCGAGAGGGCTGAACCTAGGTAAAAACATTGTGTCCCTCGTCTCCTATTACCATCCGCCTAGGCCTTGCAGTTGGGACCCCCTACCGAGATCCGCCGGTTTGACACCGACAGGGCCCCCAGTGACCACCGGCGTACTTCTTCCTCCTATATACCTACATACCCTAAAACATCCGAGGAGCCAGCGAAACACAATTTCCACCATCGTAACCTCACGTATCCATAAGATCCCATCTTGGAGCCTTCACCGGCGCTCCGCGAGGAATCGACCACGGAGGGCTTCTACATCAACACCATAGCCCCTCAGATGAGTTGTGAGTAGTTTACCACAAACCTTGGGTCCATAGTTATTAGCTAGATGGCTTACGCTCTCTTTTGGATCTCAATACAATGTTATCCCCCTCTCTGTGGAGATCTATTCGATGTAAACTCTTTTTGCGGTGTGTTTGTCGAGATCCGATGAATTGTGGGTTTATGATCAAGTTTATCTATGAGAAATATTTGAATCTCCTCTGAATTCTTTTATGTATGATTGAGTTATCTTTGCAAGTCTCTTGAATTATCGGTTTGGTTTGGCCTACTAGATTGATCTTTCTTGCCATGGGAGAAGTGCTTAGCTTTGGGTTCAATCTTGCGGTGTCCTTTCGATAACTTAGCGAGGGCAGCAAAGGCACGTATTGTATTGTTGCCATCGATGATAAAAAGATGGGGTTTATATCATATTGCTTGAGTTTATCCCTCTACATCATGTCATCTTTCTTAATCGTTACTCTGTTCTTTATGAACTTAATACTCTAGATCTTGCAAGCGAGGTCGGATGATGTATGGAGTAATAGTAGTAGATGCGGGCGGAGTCGATCTACTTGTCCACAGAGCGTGATGCCTATATACAGGATCATGCCTAGATAATCTCATAATTATTAGCTTTTCTATCAATTGCTCGTGATAATTTGTTCACCCACCGTAATACTTATGCTATATTGAGAGAAGCCACTAGTGAAACCTATGGCCCCCGGGTCTATCTTTTATCATATAAGCTTTCAATCTACTTTTATTTGCATCTTTACTTTTTGCATCTATATTATAAAATACCAAAAATATATTTATCTTATCGTACTATCTCTATCATATCTCACTTTCGCAAGTGGCCGTGAAGGGATTGACAACCCCTTTATTGCGTTGGTTGCGAGTTTTTTGTTTGTTTGTGTAGGTGCGTGGGAATTTTGAGGAGCCTCCTACTGGATTGATACCTTGGTTCTAAAAAACTGATGGAAATACTTACACTACTATTTCTGCATCACCCTTTCCTCTTCAAAAACCAGCATAAGCTCAAGATGTGCTAGCGAGTTTACGGCGCCGTTGCGGGAAGTCTTCGCTCAAGTCAAGACATACCAAGTACCCATCACAAACTCATCTCCCTCGCATTTACATTATTTGCCATTTGCCTCTCGTTTTCCTCTCCCCCACTTCACCCTTGCCGTTTTATTCGCCCTCTCTTTCCCAATTTTCTCCTCTCTTTTTCGCTTGCCTTTTTCTATTTGCTTGTGTGCCTTTTTGTCCTTATGGCTTTGCCTAAGAGTACCGACCACCTTCTTAGAAGGTTGGAAGAGATTGAATCAAATATTAGAAGCTTTATGAATTTGCAATTTGAGCATAATAATTTCTTCAGAAAAGAGCTTAAGGAACAAAAAGGTTTGTTGGGGTTTATGAACAAAGAGCTTGATGATATGTCTAAGGAATTTTATGGTGTGAACTCTCAAATTACCCGACTTGAAAATGCTATAGCCAAAATTTCTGATAAGCAAGCTACCTTAGTCAATAAGATGGCTGCCAAACCAGAAAAGTTAAATGAAAATAATGATGAAGATCTTAAAGTTATTGATGTGTCTCCTATTAGATCTTTGTTTTGCAATATGAATCTTGGTAATAATGGGACAGGAGATGAGTCAACTTTAGTTAGAAGACGTCCCAAGAATTCGGAGTTTTTAGATCTTGATGCTAAATTTGGTAAAAGTGGGATTGGAGAGGTCATGACTTTAAATAGTATTGAACCCACCATCTCAGATCTCAAGGAATTTGATTATGATAATTGTTCTTTAGAAAGTTGTATTTCCTTGTTGCAATCCGTTGTTAATTCTCCTCATGCTTATAGTCAAAATAAAGCTTTTACCAAACATATCGTTGATGCCTTGATGCAATCTTATGATGAAAAACTTAATTTGGAAGTTTCTATACCTAGAAAACTTAATGATGATTGGGAACCTACTATAAAGATTAAAATTAAATATCATGAGTGTTTTGCTTTGTGTGATTTGGGTGCTAGTGTTTCCACGATTCCAAAAACTTTATGTGATATTCTAGGTTTCCATGATCTTGATTGTCGGTGTACTAAAGTAGGGGTACCTTAGTATCCCGAACTTGTGCCAGGCGATCCGACACCTGTGACAAGGCTTGCGGTGGCATAAGATCCTCCAAGTAGTTCATATTGGAGCCATTCAAGAACAAAGTGTTTTCAAGCCCCGAGAAGACAAGGCCCGGCAAGAGGAGCTTGCCGGAAGGTCAAGGGCCGGCAAGAGGAGCTTGCGGGAAGGCTAACAAAGCGTTTCAAAGGAACTTGCGCGCGCGCAGCGCATCGGCAAGACCAGTGACGACAAGCTTCGAGCGTGACAAGACAGCGATACGGCAAGGCACTTGCAGCGGCAAGCTACCTCTGTATCTACGCTCCAGTAGCATCCGTTGACGATGTCATACAGGACGTTCGGTATACGTGGCAGAAACTGTGCAGCGGTGGTGGCAGGTGGCGGCGGAGATAGCGAGATGGCAATCGTGGCAAGTGGTGGCGCCCTAGCGCTCGCTTTTACTGCCTTTGTTTAAGCGGCAGCGGACGGGATTAAATCTCTTGTCCCCCGTCGAGCTAGGTAGGGTTGCTGGTAGAAAGCAGTTGTACTAACCACCCCTTTTACACTTTTACCCTGCATGCGTTGCCACAGCCGGTGACCCTTTAGCCTATAAAGGGGCCCATGCATAGCGTGGGGGTTGGACTCATTGAAATTAGAACACTCCCACGCTCTCGAGCAAGAACATAATACAACCACAAAGCAGTAGGGTATTATCGCTCAGGAGAAGCTCGAAGCTGGGTAAAAATCGCTCGCGTGCTCCGCCTTGATCCACTCTTGATCGCCCTCCGCTCCTGCCCGGACCAAAGGGCCCTGCCCCATAGGTGTTCGTTTCCCATGACATCTTTGGCGCGCCCGGTAGAAGCGTCGAGGTTGTGAACCCGATCCGGCGTTCACGCGAGCGAGATCTTCATCATCTTCATCGACATGCCACCAAGAAGAAGGCTTTGGAGGTGGCTGCCCGTCCGCGTCGATCCCCGCCACGGAGGCGAGCAGGCGGTGGGGTGAAGCGCCAGCGGAAAGGAGCGAGCGCCGAGCGAGGAGCTCATCTGCCGCCAGGTCAGGACAAGCGCGCAAACCTCGGCGTCGTACATGCACAGCGCCCGTCTTAGGAGGTGCCAGACCCAGCAGTGTCATGGTACTCGCGGTACCATATGCTCGTTGGACCAAAATCGAGTTGGCGGATCTCGAGATGCTCAAGAACAGCATACCGCCAACTTCTTTGCACGAGCAAGACACGGTGCGCTGGGCGGGATCCTACTCCTTCTAACATAGTTAGAAGTCCGAGCATATCCGCTCCTCACACCGTTCGCCACCGCCACGAAGACTCGGAGAAGCGTTGGCGAGCCGCTGCTCTGGACTATCCTCAACGGCGGACAAGATCGGTGATTGGAGGCCACCATTGAGCCTCATCCGGCCGCCAGCGCGCGGCCTCCCGGCAACCTAAGCGCGCCGAAGCGCGGCAAGCCGCTTGGCGCAAGCCGATGGCGACAAAGGCTGGTGGGGTGCAACCACCATGCACTCCCGCCCGAAGGCGAGATCGCCCGACTTGCGGGTCAACCTCGACACCGACTCCACGGTGTCGCCGGATCCTGAGCTCGTCGCGATCAGCGCCAAGTTCTACAAACGACAACAAGGAAGCCTTCGTACCCGTGTCGGCGTCGAAGAAAGCGGCGTCGGTCGGACCAGCGCTGGGCCTGTTGATATGCATGCGCCCGAAGAACGAGGCGACTTGCCCGTCACGTGGTAGGTTGCCATGCGTTCACTTTCGTGAGCTGCGGCAAGTCGATGGCCAGCAACAAGGACTTCAAGCGAGATGTACGAGAGAGAAGTATGATGGCAGGTTGCATCCGTCGGAGTTCCTCGGCATCTACACCATCGCGGTGCAAGCTGCGAAGCGCGGCGAAGATCCTTGCCAACTACTTCCTTTGGTGCTCAAGCCCAATGTCGGATCTGGCTCATGCACTTGCGGGCGACTCCATCTCCTCATAGGCGGATCTGTGTCATCGGTTTGTCGGCGCCTTCACGGTGACCACAAGCCCATGGCGAGAGGCGATCTTCATCTGCTGCGCCCAAAAGGAAGAACCCCTGCAGAAGTACATTCAAAGGTTCAGCCAAGTGCGGTGCAACATTCAGGCGTCCACCACCGCGCGGTCATCGGCGCGTTCCATCGAGCGTCGTAACCGCCGGGATGCACGGAGAAATGGCGATGTGCAAGATAAGATATGTCGATGAGCTCTACGGCCGACAAGTGTGCGTCTTTGAGGAAGGAGAAACTCCCGGAGAGAATGCAGAGGCAGGAGAGGATCAGCGGTGAGGATGCCGCCCGGCAAAGAAAAACGGCGGCGGAACAACGAGAAGAAGGAAAGGCAAAGATGTGGCGGTGTCGAGCGGTCCGGCAAAGATGTGCCGGTGAGATCGCCAAGGAAGCGAAGAACTTGTGGCGGCCGCCCGACAAGCGAAGCGGCTCCGACAAGCAATCTTGCAAGATCCACCGTACCAAGGCCCACGATCTCCAAAGTTGCAAGAAAGTTGAGCAACACCGAGCGAAAAGCGGCTGAAATCTGGCGGCGACAAGGAGAAACCCGAGGAAGATCTTGGCGGATCCGGCAAAGCGTCGGCGAAGGGCACTGGCAACAAGGCCAGCTAGCGGCCAGAGACAGGCCTCCCAGCGGCGCGACAAGGATGAAGATGAAAGCGAATGAGGATATGGGCGATGTGAGACCAGCGGCGGGGAGTTTGAGAAAGCAGCGGAGGTTACGTGCATTGGCGGTGGTGCTTCTGCGCCGCCGCACCGCCCGGCTCAAGCGGTGGAGTGCGGGAAGTTAATGCGGCAGAACCACGGTTGAGTCCGCAAGCCTACGAAGTGGTCGACACGCCTATCATCTTTGACATTGAGGACCAACCTGATCGCATAACTGCGGTCGGTGTTTGCCCGATGTTGGTTTGACCAACTATCCGCAACCTCAAGGTCACAAAGATGCTGGTGTGGCGAGGGCGGCTTAGATCTGATCTCCTCCAGCGGTACTCAAAGCTCCGGATCCCGACATCGAGCTCGAAGAGACTTGCACATTTCAAGGAATCAATCGGGAAGGAGCAAGCGAAGGGAAGATCATGTTGCCCGGTGACATTTGGCGTGAGCTGAAT